>JAACNH010001260.1:51587-88013 GCA_019447015.1 Hymenochirus boettgeri
TAACCATAACATTACAGTGTGTGTATTAACCATAACTCTGTAACCTATCAGTTCTACTCTCAACTATCCAAACCTCACTAAGTAAAATTTCCTCTAATTTAATGTTTTACGGCAGCTAGAAATCTGAAAAGTTCACTTTTACTAAAATAATTTATTTGTTGTGCTTATGGCACTGCCTTTATATCACAGTCACTCAAAACAGTCACTTAACCAATTTATTTACTCCCCATTGGTGTACAGTACAAAAAGTATTTTCAAAACCTAAGCGCGTCATAACTACAGTGTATCCCCTCCTTGGCAAAAAAAAGACAATATCTTTTCCTTATACATCCAACCTGTCTTGTGGCTCAGGGTTCCATATCCCTAGATTGGGATTATATTAAAGGGACACTATTCTCATATAATAACCGACTGACTCCTCCCCCACTCAGTGTCCCTGACACTCCACCTATTTCTGACAAAAGGCCAAAATGTGTTAAACTTATACATTCTTTATTCTCACCTCTTTTATCTTCAGAAGGAAGTAGTCAGTGAAGTCTCTTGGATTGCTGGTGTCCAGAGTCTCTTTATGGAAACTGATCTGATCTTTTACATAGTCCTGAATGTATAGACTGTTCTTGCACATTGTCTCCAATACAAAAGGCAGTTTTAACAGTATTGGGAATATATTGCAAATCTACAATGTTTAGAAAATAGAAAAGAGTTGGTTTCAACATTAATTTATCCATCCTCCCCTACTAAACCCCTTTATATTCTCATATTAATGTCAATAGACTACTTACCCAGTTATCCCTTTATCCCTCCCCTACCGTTATATCCTAGGACCGAACCCCTTTATATTCCATATTAATGTCCATAGACTACTTACCCAGTTATCCCTTTATCCCTCCCCTACCGTTATATCCTACGGCTGCAAGCTGGGGCTAGTCTTTGGTGAAGCGTGTGGTGTTAGACAAGGGTATCTGGACTGATAAAATACTAGGAAATTAGGTTTAAGTAGTTATAGTCCTGCTATGGAGCCTGATGATTAGAGATGGACTAAAACTCAAATCGGATTGTATGATTTCGTAAAGGGGATGTTCAGTGCAAATACAAAAGATCAGTATTTTGTTATCCTAATGACCTTAAAGGACAACTAAATTGTAAAAATTAACTTGTTAAAAATGAGAAGTACCTGGGTCATTGAAGAAGGATTAATTATTCCTACTTCCTATTGTTTCATTGAGGAGCTACAGCACAGTTTTCATCTGCCAGGTTAGTATCCTGGGCCTTCCTGTATTAGAGATAGTGCTGAAGCATTCAGGAGGCCTGGCAGAAGCTGTTTTCTTTGTGATGCTCCCCCCTTTAAAGAAATGATATTGGGAGGTAGAAAGCACCAATCCTACCTTCCTGCCCCAGGAACTTTACATTTTAACTGTTTTTGGAAAAACTTTATATACACTATAGTTCTCCTTTAACCTGCCCATTCAGCATTGTGTCTGTGTATAAATAAATGCTTCTGAAATACTGATTCCTGTTTGCAGGATCCCTAATAGAGATTGTTATGGTCTTGACCTTGACCCAGCGCCTGGGCTGATTCAGTTGCTCAGTAGAGATCTGAGCATGTGTGACCCATCCAACAGCCAATCAGTAGAAATGACTGTTAGGAAGATTCCATGGTAGTGGTGCATTCTGGTAAGAAGAAGGACCGTTACAAAACCTGAAATGTCAGATCACTAATGTCAACAGCAGGGAACAGCAAAGGGAATGAAATCAACTGATTTATCAAAATGGGAGAGAATATGTAGATTAACCAGGTATGTGTAATATAAACGTAGAATTTTACAAATATTTTCCACCGAACTTCCCCTTTAAAGTCAGATTTTTTTTAACAAGGTATCATGGTCACATTTTTAAGAGATTCAGGGACACATTCTAGAAATATCCAATTTTCTATCATTTTATCCAAACTTTTCGAACTATTTCACTTGGGTCCAACTTCAGATTTTACACATTTTTTAATTTCTTTATAAGTTTGAAAATCTGAAACTGGGGCAGATTGTGGAAGTTCAGCCATCTGTAATGATGATTTATTACTAATGTACCCAGGGGAGACCCTAACATGTACATTACTCAGATACTGCTCCAGCTCAGCCAATCAGATTTGTCTGTAGAGAAGTCTTTCCGTGGTTGACACCCATAAAACTGGAAGCACCTGTCAGGGACCGTGGTAATCCCTCTATTAACCCTCCCTGGAAAGTCCTGGACGTTTCCCTAAAGACTATTCTATGATAAATAACACGTGGCTATGTTAACGGATGAATTGACCTCCTACAATCTAACAAGCTCCTTGTTGTCGTACCTGGCTTTTTATTGAGAAGAGATTGATCACGTTCTTCCTTGTGTTGGTTATAAGGACCTGGAGCTTCTTATCTTTGTAGTCAAAGTATTGGCCAAACAGAGTGAAGCTGATTATGTTGGCCACAGCGCAGCTAAGTAGATGGATTGGGTTAAAGGGCTTTCCTGGAAGACAAGGTTAGGAATAGAAAACAGTCCCAATGTTGGGTTTAAATTACAGCAACAGGATTTTGGCTGTGGGGCAATGGGTGGGAAGTTACGGGAGATGTTTAGTTTGTAATGGCAAATACCATCATAAAAATACCAAAAATGGCAAATTTACCATATGGTTCATATGGTAAATTAACCAAGAGTACATGGAACAACATTTTCATCCTTTCTTTTTCTCAAACAGTAAAACATTTAGCCAAATATTGTAATTATTTGAATTTTAATGTGTTAGATATCCCATGATATTTGCATGTTATTAGGGGTTAGCACGTTAAAGGAGAAAGTTATAGTTTCACAGCCAAGGATGATGATGGTTACTGACCCTCTAATTTACTGTGGGAGGAGTTTAACTGCCTGTCAATCATTATTAGGGGGGAATGACCCTAACTGGGCTCTACCAGGAATCAGAGTGGCCTTTAGTAATGAGGATATTATTTTATACTGTTCACTATGGGACATTGCAAATGGAGTTGATTAATATGCTGGTGAAGGTTCTCATCCATCCAGGTCACGGTATATCTGTAATATTCATCCATCCAGGTCACGGTATATCTGTAATATTCATTCATCCAGGTCACGGTATATCTGTAATATTCATCCATCCAGGTCACGGTATATCTGTAATATTCATTCATCAGGTCACGGTATATCGGTATATTCATATCTAGGTCACGGTATATCTGTAATATTCATCCATCCAGGTCACGGTATATCTGAATATTCATCCATCCAGGTCACGGTATAATCTGTAATATTCATTCATCCAGGTGGTTATCTGTAATATTCATTCATCAGGTCCGGTATATCTGAATATTCTATCAGCACGGTAGATCTGTAATATTCATTCATCCAGGTCACGGTTATCTGTAATATTCATTCATCCGGTCACGGTATATCTGTAATATCATCCATCCAGGTCACGTATATCTGTAATTCATTCATCCGGTCACGGTATATATGTAATATTCATCCATCCAGGCTCACGGTAATCTGTAATATCATCCATCAGGTACGGTATATCTGTAATATTCATCATCCAGGTCACGGTATATCTGTAATATTCATTATCCAGGTCACGGTATATCTTGTAATATTCATTCATCCAGGTCACGGTATATCTGATATTCATTCATCCAGGTCACGGTATATCTGTAATATTCATCCATCCAGGTCACGGTATATCTGTAATATTCATCCATCCAGGTCAGGTATATCGTAATATTCATCCATCCAGGTCACGGTAATCTGTAATATCATCCTCCAGGTCACGGTATATCTGAATATTCATCCATCCAGGTCACGGTATATCTGTAATATTCATTCATCCAGGTCACGTATATCTGTAATATTTATCATTCCAGGTCACGGTATATCTGTTAATTCATCCATCCAGGTCACGGTAATCTGTAATATTCATCCATCCAGGTCATGGTATATATGTAATATTTCATCCACCAGGTCACGGTATATCTGTAATATTCATCCATCCGGGTCACTGTATATCTGTAATATTCATCCATCCAGGTCACTGTATATCTGTAATATTCATCCATCCAGGTCACTGTATATCTGTAATATTCATCCATCCAGGTACGTATACTGTAATTCATCATCCAGGTCACGTATATCTGTAATATTCATCCAGGTCACGGTATATCTGTAATATTCATTCATCCAGGTCACGGTATATCTGTAATATTCATTCATCCAGGTCACGGTATATCTGTAATATTCATCATCCAGGTCACTTATCGTAATATCACCATCCAGGTCACGGTATATCTGTAATATTTCATCATCCAGGTCACGGTAATCTGTAATATTCATTCATCAGGTCACGGTATATCTGTAATATTTCATCCAGGTCACGGTATATCTGTAATATATCATCCAGGTCACGGTATATCTGTAATATTCATCCATCCAGGTCACGGTATATCTGTAAATTCATCCATCCAGGTCACGGTAATCTGTAATATTCATCATCCAGGTCACGGTATACTGTAATATTTATCCATCCAGGTCACGGGATATCTGTAATATTCATCCATCCAGGTCACGGGATATCTGTAATATTCATCCATCCAGTCACGGGATATCTGTATATTCATCCATCCAGGTCACGGTATATCTGTAATATTCATCCATCCAGGTCACGGTATATCTGTAATATCCATCCTCAGGTCACGGTATATCTGTAATATTCATCCATCAGGTCACGGTATATCTGAATATATTCATCCATCCAGGTCACGGTATATCTGTAATATTCATCCATCCAGGTCACGGTTATATCTGTAATATTCATCATCCAGGTCACGGTATATCTGAATATTCATCATCCAGGTCACGGTATATCTGTATATTCATCCATTCAGGGCACGGTATATCTGTATATTCATCCATCCAGGTCACGGTATATCTGTAATATTCATCATCCAGGTCACGTTATCTGTAAATTCACCATCAGGTCACGGATATCTGTAATATTCATCCATCCAGGTCAGGTATATCTGTAATATCATTCATCCAGGTCACGGTATATCTGTAATATTATCCATCACACGGATATCTGAATTCATCATCCAGGTCACGGGCTATCTGTAATATTCATCCATCCAGGTCACGGGATATCTGTAATATTCATATCCAGGTCACGGTATATCTGTATATCATCCATCCAGGTCACGGTATATCTGTAATATTCATCATCCAGGTCACGGTATTGTAATTTCATCCAGGTACGGTATATCGTAATATTCATCCATCCAGGTCACGGTATATTTGTAATATTCATCCATCCAGGTCACGGTATATCTGTTGTATTCAGATAGATCAACTGGACTTGAAGTTTAGTTCTTGAAGATGTTTCTCAGAGGGGCCCTTAAAACTTGTGGATATCCAGACTGGGCCTTTGTCAAAAGAAGCAGAAGGAAAGAAAAGAACACGAATAACAACAGTGAAGGAAAAGCAAGACAGGAGAAAGAATGGTCATCCCATATGTAGCAGGGGTCTCCCAAAATTAAACACTGTATCCCTGTCTGCTTTAAACCGAACAACACACTGAGGCAGCAATTGGTACATCCGAAAGACCCAATACCGAAACACAAGAAAAGCAACATCATATACGTAGTGCAGTGAAGTGACATCATATACACAGTTCAGTGCTGTGAAGAGTGACATCATATACGCAGTTCAGGGCTGTGAAGAGTGACATCATATACGCAGTGCAGTGAAGAATGCTCTGACTTGTATGTGGGGGAGACCAAACAACAACTGCACCAATGTATGGCCCAGCACAGAAGAGCCAATTCCTCGGGTCTGGACTCATCTTAAGGATAAAGGACATACCTATGAAGATTGTTGTAACATATTGGAAAGGAACATGACTGGTTCAAGAGAGGTGTCAGGAGGCCATTAGTGAAAATAAGAAACCAAGCCTAATAGAGATGGGGGGTTCGACACCAACTGTCTGCCATGTACAATGCGTTTTAACACCTTACTCTGGGCGTTCTATAACACCCCTAGCCACTATCCAATCACACCCGTAACACCGGCGGGATATGCTAATTGGGATTTTCCAGGGTACATAATTGCCACAGATTCTTGTACAAGTCATTCTGAATTGAGAGATCCAGTTGGATGACTAGCGAAACGTCTTCAAGAACTAAACTTCAAGTCCAGTTGAACTGAATATAACAGATATGAGTTGATTAATACTTAAAAACAAGCGGACGTTTTCTGTGTATCTTTTGCTCTTCTAAATAATTAATACCCAAAGATACAACTGCACAAAGTCAATAAAAGCTTCACTTCCTGCCCTCTCCCACTGGGACAGACATGCTCTGTGTAGAGTGGGAAGCTGTCCAATTAGCTACAATGTTTAATGCTGGGCTACTATTGTGAAAGATTGTACAGAATTTACATATGTGTTTGGTTAGGAACCACCCAAGAACCCGCTGGTACGTTCTTTAAATCAACAGTTTTTGTATATTTTGACATTTTAAGACCGATAGGGGTAAATTCATTTTCCTAAACCTACCTCCTGTTTCAGCCATGGCCTCAATGAGCTGTTCAGCTTCCATTAAACATCTGTCCTCTAGGATCTTTTTCCCCATTCCAACGTTACGCAATGTTGACATTAGGAATCTCCGAAACAAGCGCCAGTGTTCGCCTTCACTTATAAAGCCTGGAAATAAATAAGGTAGATCCTTCATAGACATATACAGATACATAGACATATACGGATACATACAGATACATAGACATATACAGATACATAGACATATACAGATACATAGACATATACAGATACATACAGATACATAGACATATACAGATACATAACATATACAGATACATACAGATACATAGACATATACGGATACATACAGATACATAGACATATACAGATACATACAGATACATAGACATATACACATACATAGACATATACAGATACATACAGATACATAGACTATACAGATACATAGACATATACAGATACTTAGACATATAAAGATACATACAGATGCATAGACATACTGTATACAGATACAGATACATATACAGATACATAAAATAAAATATACAGATACATACAGATACATAGACATATAAAATACATACAGATGCATAGACATATACAGATACATAAATATATACAGATTTCTCAGAATGAACAGTTATCATGTTAAGAATGTAATACAGAGACTCAATGGGAGATCCAGTAAATTGACAATAAGAACCTCTACTGGTGACTGTATTACCAAAGGACAGAAAGGAGTGGACACAGCTGCAAGTTCACTACAAACCTGTAAAAGTAAAGATCCATATTTTATAAATTCTCCACTAGGGGTCACCAATCACCAACTTTATATTTTTGACAACCCTTTCATTGCAGTCTCTGACTTTTGCACATGCTCAGTACTGCTATTTATGAATATATGTTGGTAGCATGTAGTATATATGTATGTAATTATGCTTGTAAGGGGCACCAGGGGAAGAATGTGTCAGAGAAGTAGGGTTGCTTCTTCCATCTAGTCCATCCTAACAGATTTGCCATCTTGGTGAAGAGCCAAGGAGCGCAGCTCAGAAGTAGCATGTACTGAGCTGATGAATTAGCACCCAGGGGACGGCCATTGCTAATACAAGGAAGGGAAAACTTAGGACCAGGAAGGATAGGCAGGTGCTAGTGGTAGGGGACTCCATTATAGAAATGTGGATAGGGTTATCTGCCGCCAAGACCTGACATGCCGAACAGTGTGTTGCTGGCCTGGTGCTAGGGTTCGACATGTGGTGGATCATGTAGACATTTTATTCGGGGGGCTGGTGACCTAGCGATCTTGATTTACATTTCTGCCACACAATAAGTTAGAGGAGGAGGAGAGGTCCTTAAAGGGTAACTGTGGTCCAAAAATGACTTTAGGTAAATTGACAGGAATTGCTTTCCTAAGTATTTTAGCAATTTACTTTCATTATTTATTTTACATTGTTTTGAAGATATTTACATTTTTATGTGTGATATGGTAGCAGCATCACCAGATCCCCTGCACTTCCTGCTCTGAAACCATGTGACAGTCTCTCTTCCCTGTGTCGTCTCCTCCTCCTCCTGGGCCCCCATGGTCTGTCCCCTTGAAACCCCTGTGGCCCCTCCCACTCCTTCTTCAGTCTCTATAACTCAATCTCCTCCTGGTTTCTTCTGCTTCTTCTGCACTGAGCATGTGCCAACCACAGATTAGGAGGAGGAACTCGTATTTGTGAAAGCAGATTCAGAAACTCCAACCCCCTAACTTTCTGATCAGTGATTTGTTCATATCTTGGGCTGCGCCACACGTAGAGAGGTGGTGATGGTTCATTTTAAAGGTATGAACCTGGCCTTTCACAAGAATGTGGTGAATTAATTGTTGGAGTATGTATATGTTAAATTTCAGTGAGGAGGTGGAAATGAATCTCCATATGCAGTTGGCGAAGGCTGCCGGTATGGGGCCTGTTCTGGTTATGGGGGAACTTCAGTTACCCTGATATAGATTGTAAGTAAGGGAACTGTCAGCAAGGATTTGCGGATTATTGAAAAAAATAGTAAAATTCAAAAATACGCCATTAAAGTCAATTGGAAAAATGTTTTACATTTCGCCTAAAATAAAGGTTTAAATAGCAGTGGTAATTACTGAAACTGGCTCTGGGACCTGGGAAATGTAACCCGTGGGAAGAACAGCAAGAAAAGGTAAAAATTTAGAAATGTAATAGTTTAATATCCCTTTAAAAGCGGCCCACTTCTGCTCAGTATCTTTACCTAGAAACAATTCCCCCCCCCAGTCTATAGGTTCGTACACCCATACAAGTGTGCACCGAGCCACGACCCTGACCAAGACGCATTTGTGCGATGAACGGCCGTTTTGGCCCCGACTGAAAACATACACACCTGCAATTCTCAGCCGAAACTGCCATTAGTCTCACAAATGCATCATGGCCGGGGTCGTGGTTCGATTCCAAATCGTACATGTGTACGCAAGATTATTTCCTTTAACAACATAAAATTAGCTTTCCTAAAGTTAAACATTTTTTAACCAACTGCACTTTAGTTTTTTGCAACCTATATTAAATGATACTATATCATGGTCACTATTCCCTATATTAAATGACACCTATATCATGATCACTATTCCCTATAATTAAATGACACTATATAATGGTCACTATTCCATATTAAATGACACTATATCATGGTCACTTTCCCTATATTAAATGACACTATATCATGGTCACTATTCCCTATATTAAATGACCACTATATCATGATCACTATTCCCCTATATTAAAGCACTATATCATGGTCACTATTCCCTATATAAATGACACTATATCATGATCACTATTCCCTATATAATGACACTATATCATGTCACTATTCCCTATATTAAATGACACTATATCATGGTCACTATTCCCTATATTAAATGACACTAATCATGGTCATATTCCCATATTAATGACATATCATGAGTCACTATTCCCTATATTAAATGACACTATATCATGTCACTTTACTAAAATACACATATCATGGTACTATTCCCTATATTAAATGACACTATATCAAATGGTCACTATTCCCATATTAAATGACAATTCATGGTCACTATTCCTATATTAAATGAACTAATATACGGTCACTATTCCCTATATTAAATGACACTATATCATGGTCACTATTCCCTATATTAAATGACACTATATTCATGTCACTATTCCCTATAAAATGACACTATATATGGTACTATTCCCTATATTAAATACACTATATCATGGTCACTATTCCCTATATTAATGACACTATATCAGGTCACTATTCCCTATATTAAATGACCTATATCATGGTCCTATCCCTATTAAACACATAATCATGGTCACTATCCCTATAAATGACACTATATCATGGTCACTATTACCTATATAAATGACCATATCATGGTACATATTCCCTATATTAAATGACACTATATCAGGATCACTATTCCCTATATTAAATGACACTATATCAGGATCACTATTCCCTATATAAAATGACACTATATCATGGTCACTATTCCCTATATTAAATGACACTATATCAGGATCACTATTCCCTATATTAAATGACACTATATCAGGATCACTATTCCCTATATTAAATGACACTATATCATGATCACTATTCCCTATATTAAATGACACATATCATGATCACTATCCCTATATAAATGACATATCAGGTCACTATTCCCTATATTAAATGACACTATATCAGGTCACATTCCCTATATTAAATGACACTAATATGTCACTTCCCATATAAATGACGATAATCACTATTCCCTATATTAAATGACACTATATCATGGTCACGTTTCCCTATATTAAATGACACTATATCATGGTCACTATTCCTATATTAAATGACACATATCATGGTCAACTATTCCCTATATTAAATGACACTATCATGAGTCACTATTCCTATATTAAATGACACTATTATCACGGTCACTATTCCCTATATTAAATGACACTATATCATGGTCACTATTCCCTATATTAAATGACACTATATCATGTCACTATTCCCTATATTAAATGACACATATGTACTATCCTAATAATTACATATCTGATCACTATTCCCTATATTAAATGACACTATATCACGGTCACTATTCCCTATATTAAAATGACACTATATCATGGTCACTATTCCCTATATTAAATGACACTTATCATGGTCACTATTCCCTATTTAAATGACACTATATCATGGTCACATTCCCATATAAATGAATATCATGGTCAATCCCTATATTAAATGAACTATATCGGATCACTATTCCCATATTAAATGACACTATATCAGGTCACTATTCCCTATATAAAATGACAATATATCATGGTCACTATTCCCTATATAAATGACACTATATAGGATCACTATTCCCTATATTAAATGACACTATATCAGGTCACTATTCCTATATTAAATGACACTATATCATGATCACTATCCCTATATTAAATGACACATATCATGATCACTTTCCCTATATTAAATGACACTATATCACGGTCACTATTCCCTATATAAGAACATATCACGACTATCCCTATATTAAATACATATATATGGTCACTATTCCCTATATTAAATGACACTATATCATGGTCACTATTCCCTATATTAAATGACACTATACAATAGTCACTATTCCCATATTAAATGACACTATATATGGTCACTATTCCCTATATTAAATGACACTATATCATGGTCACTATTCCCTATATTAAAATACACTATATCATGATCACTATTCCCTATATTAAATGACACTATATCATGGTCACTATTCCCTATATTAAATGACACTATATCATGTCACTATTCCCTATATTAAATGACACTATATATGGTCACTATTCCCTATATTAAATGACACTATATCATGGTCACTATTCCCTATATAAATGACACTATATATGGTCACTATTCCCTATATTAAATGACACTATATCATGGTCACTATTCCCTATATTATGAAAACTAATCATGGTCACTATTCCTATATTAAATAAACACTATTCATGATCACTATTCCCTATATTAAATGACACTATATCATGGTCACTATTCCCTATATTAAATGACACTATATCATGGTCACTATTCCCTATTAAATGACACTTATCATGGTCACTATTCCCTATATTAAATGACACTTATCATGGTCACTATTCCCTATATTAAATGACACTATAATGGTCATTTCCCTATATTAAAATGACACTATATCATGTCACTATTCCCTATATTAAATGACAATATATCATGAGTCACTATTCCCTATATTAAATGACACTATATATGGTCACTATTCCCTATATTAAATGACAATATATCATGGTCACTATTCCTATATTAAATGACACTATACATTGGTCACTATTCCCTATATTAAATGACACTTATCATGGTACCTATTCCCTATATTAAAGACACATATAATGGTCACTATCCCTATATTAAATGACACTATATATGCGTCAATATTCCTAATTAAATGACACTATATCATGGTCACTATTCCCTATATTAAATGACACCATATCATGGTCACTATTCCCTATATTAAATGACACTATATCATGTCACTATTCCCATATTAAATGGTCACTATTCCCTATATTAAAATGACACTATATCATGGTCACTATCCCTATTAAATGAACTATCTCATGATCACTATTCCCTATATTAAATCACTATATCAGGTCACTTTCCTATATTAATGACACTATATCATGATCACTATTCCCTATATTAAAGAACTATATCATGGTCACTATTCCCTATATTAAATGACACTATATCATGATCACTATTCCCTATATTAAATGACACTATACATGGTCACTATTCCCTATATAAATGACACTATATCATGGCACTATACCCTATATTAAATGACACTATAAATGTCACTATTCCCTATATTAAATGACACTATATCATGATCACTATTCCCTATATTAAATGACACTAATCATGATCACTATTCCTATATTAAATGACACTATATCATGGTCACTATTTCCCTATATTAAATGACACTAATATCATGGTCGCTATTCCCTATATTAAATGACACTATATCAGGTCACTATTCCCTATATTAAATGACACTATATCATGATCACTATTCCCTATATTAAATGACACTATATCATGGTCACTATTCCCTATTAAATGACACTATATCATGGTCACTATTCCCTATATTAAATGACACTATATCATGATCCACTATTCCCTATATTAAAGACACTATATCATGGTCACTATTCCCTATATTAAATGACACTATACATGGTCACTATTCCCTATATTAATGACACATATCATGGTCACTATTCCCTATATTAAATGACACTATATCATGATCACTATTCCCTATATTAAATGACCACATATCATGTCACTTTTCCCTATTAAATGACCTATATCATGGTCACTATTCCCTATATTAAATGACACTATATCATGGTCATATTCCCTATATTAAATGACACTATATCATGTCAATCACTATATTAAATGACACTATATCATGTCACTATTCCCTATATTAAATGACACTATATCATGTCACTATTCCCTATATAAATGAAACTATTCATGTCACTATTCCTATATTAAATGACACTATATCATGTACTATTCCTATATTAAATGACACTATATCAGGTCACTATTCCCTATATAAATGACCATATATCATGGTCACTATTCCCTATATTAAATGACACTATATCATATCACTATTCCCTATATTAAATGAAATATGACACCTATAATACTATATCATGGTCACTTTCCCTTATTAAATGACACTATATCAGGTCACTATTCCCTATATTAAATGACACTATATCACGGTCACTATTCCCTATATTAAATGAACACTATATCATGGATCACTATTCCCTATATAAATGACACTATATCATGGTCACTATTCCCTATATAAAATGACACTAATTCATGGTCACTTTTCCCTATATAAATGACACTATATCAGGATCACTATTCCCTATATTAAATGACACTATATCAGGTCATATTCCCTATATAAATGACACTATATCATGGTCACTATTCCCTAATTAAATGACACTATATCAGGTCACTATTCCCTATATAATGACACATATCATGGTCACTATTCCCTATATTAAATGACACTATATCATGATCACTATCCCTATATTAAATGACACTATATCATGTCACTATTCCCTATATTAAATGACACTATATCAGGTATATTCCCTATATTAAATGACACTATATCACGGTCACTATTCCTATATTAAATGACACTGATATATGGTCACTATTCCCTATATTAAATGACACTATATCATGGTCACTATTCCATATTAAATGACACTATACATGGTCACTATTCCCTATATTAAATGACACTTATCATGGTCACTATTCCCATATTAAATGACACTTATTATGGTCACTATTCCCTATATTAAATGACACTATATCATGGTCACTATTCCCTATATTAAATGACACTATATCATGGTCACTATTCCCTATATTAAATGACACTATCATGATGGTCACTATTCCTATATTAAATGACACTATATCATGATCACTATTCCCTATATTAAATGACACTATATCATGGTCACTATTCCCTATTAAATGACACTATATCTGGTCATTCCCTATATTAAATGACACTATTATCATGTCACTATTCCCTATATTAAATGACACTATATCATGGTCACTATTCCCTATATTAAATGAATATATCATGGTCACTATTCCCTATTAAATACACACATATCATGATCACTATTCCCTATTAATGACACTATCATGGTCACTATTCCTTATTAAAGACACTATATCATGTCACATTCCCTATATTAAATGACACTATATCATGGTCACATTCCCTATATAAATGACACTATATCATGGTCACTATTCCCTATATTAAATGACACTATATCATGGTCACTATTCCCTATATTAATGACACTATCATGGTCAATCATTACCCTATATAAATGACACTAATCATGGTCACTATTCCCTATATTAAATGACACTATAACATGGTCACTATTCCCTATATTAAATGACACTATATCATGGTCACTATTCCTATATTAAATGACACTATATCATTGGTCACTATTCCCTATATTAAATGACACAATAATCATGGTCACTATTCCCTATATTAAATGACACTATATCATGGTCACTATTCCCTAATTTAAATGGCACTATATCATGGTCACTATTCCCTATATTAAATGAGCACTATATCATGGACTATTCCCTATATTAAATGACCACTATATCATGGTCACTATTCCCTATATTAAATGACACTATATCATGGTCATATCCCTATATTAAATGACACTATATCATGTCACTATCCCTTATTAAATGACACTATATCATGATCACTATTCCTATATTAAATGACACTATATCATGGTCCTATTCCCTATATAAATGACACTATATCATGGTCACTTTTCCCTATATTAAATGACACTTATCATGCAGCTATTCCCCTATATTAAATGACACTATATCATGTCGCTATTCCCTATATTAAATGACACTATATCATGATCCTATTCCCATATTAAATGACACTATATTATGGTCACTATTCCCTATATTAAATACACTATATCATGATCACTATTCCTATATTAAATACACTATATCATGATCACTATTCCCTATATTAATGACACTATATTATGGTCACACTATTCCTATATTAAATTATACACTATATCATGGTCACTATTCCCTATATTAAATGACACTATAATCATGATCACTATTCCCATATTTAAATGACACTATTTATGGTCACTATCCCTATATTAAATGACACATATCATGGTCACTATTCCCTATATTAAATGACACTATATCATGGTCACTTTCCCCTATTATTAAATACACTATCAGGACTATCCCTATATTAAATGACACTATATCATGTCACTATTCCCATATTAAATGACATATACATGGTCACTATCCCTATTTAATGGCCTATATCTGGTCACTATTCCCTATATTAAATGACACTATATCATGGCACTATTCCCTATATTAAATGACACTATATCATGGTCACTATTCCCTATATTAAATGACACTAATATAATGTCGCTATTCCTATATTAAATGACACATATCATGGTCCTATTCCCTATATAAATGACACTATATCATGATCAATATTCCCTATATTAAGACATATTTATGGTCAATATTCCCTATATTAAATGACACTATTCATGTCACTATTCCCTATATTAAATGACACTATATTATGGTCACTATTCCCTATATTAAATGACACTATATCATGGTCACTATTCCCTATATTAAATGACACTATATCAGTCACTATCCCTATATTAAATGACACTATATTATGGTCACTATTCCTATATTAATGAACTAATTATGGTCACTATTACTATATTAAATCATATATCATGGTCACTATTCCCTATATTAAAGACACTATATCATGGTCACTTTCCCTATATTAAAGACACTATATCATGGTCACTATTCCCTTATTAAATGACACTAATCATTGAGTCACTATTCCCTAATTTAAATGACACTTTATCATGTCACCTCCTAACATTAAATGACACTATATCATGGTCACTATTCCCTATATTAAATGACACTATATCATGGTCACTATTCCCTATATTAAATCGACACTATATCATGGTCACTATTCCTATATAAATGACACTATATCATGTCACATATTCCCTACATTAAATGACACTATATCATGGTCACTATTCCCTAATTAAATGACACTATATTGGTCAACTATCCACTATATAAATGACACTATATATGTCACTATCCCTATATTAAATGACACTATATCATGGTCACTATTCCTATATTAAATGACACTATATTATGTGCACTATTCCCTATATTAAATGACACTATATCATGGTCACTATGTCACTATATTAAATGACACTGATCATGGTCACTATTCCCTATATTAAATGACCACTATATCATGGTCACATTCCCTATATTAAATGACACTATATCATGTCACTATTCCCTATAGTAAATGACACTATATCATGGTCACTATTCCCTATATTAAATGACATATGTCATGATTACTATTCCCTATATGTAAATGACACTATATCATGATCACTATTCCCCTATATTAAATGACACTATATCATGGTCACTATTCCCTATATTAATGACACTATATACGATCACTATTCCTATATTAAATGACACTATATCTGGTCACTATTTCCCTATATTAAATGACACTATATCATGGTCACTATTCCTATATTAATGACAATATCATGTCACTATTCCCTATATTAAATGCACTATATCATGGTCACTATTCCCTATATAAATGACACTATATCATGATCACTATTCCCTATATTAAATGACACTATATTATGGTCACTATTCCCTAATTAATGAAATATATCATGTCACATTCATATATAAATGACACTAATATATGTCACTATTCCCTATATTAAATGACACTAATTATGGTCACTATTCCTCTATTAAATGACACTATATTATGGTCATATTCACTATATAAATTACACTATTCATGGTCACTATTCCCTATATTAATGACACTATATCATGTCCCATTCCCTATTTAAATGACACTATATCATGGTCACTATTCCCTATATTAAATGACACTATATCATGTCACTATTCCTATATTAAATGACACATATAAGATCACTATCCTATTAAATGACCTATATCATGTCACTATTCCCTATATTAATGACACTAATCATGGTCACTATTCCCTATATTAAATGACACTATATCATGGTCACTATTCCCTATATAAATGACACTATATCATGTCCACTATTCCCTATAATTAAATGACACTATATCATGGTCACTATTCCCTATATTAATGACTATATCATGGTCACTATTCCCTATATTAAATGACACTATATTATGATCACTATTCCTATATTAAATGACACTATATCATGGCACTATTCCCTATATTAAATGACACTATATCATGTCACTATTCCCTAATTTAAATGACACTTATATCATGGTCACTATTCCCTAATTAAATGACACTATATCATGGTCACTATTCCCTATATTAAAGACATATATTATGTCACTATTCCCTATATTAAATGACACTATATCATGGGCACTATTCCCTATATTAAATGACACTTATCATGGTCACTATTCCCTATATAAAAGACACTATATCATGGTCACTATTCCCTATATTAAATGACACTATCATGGTCACTATTCCCTATATTAAATGACACTATATCATGGTCACTATTCCTATAGTAAAATGACACTATATCATGGCACTATTCCCTATATTAAATGACACTATATCATGATCACTATTCCCTATAGTAAATACACTATATCATGATCACTATTCACTATATTAAATGACACTATATCATGATCATATATCCATATATTAAATGACACTATATCACGATCACTATTCCCTATTAAATGACACTATATCATGGTCATATCCCTATATTAAAACACTATCATGGTCACTATTCCCTATATTAAATGACACTATATCATGGTAATCATTCCCTATACTTAAATTACACTATCATGGTCACTTCCCTATATTAAATGACACTAGTATCTGATCACTATTCCTATATTAAATGGCACTATATCATGATCACTATTCCCTATATTAAATGACACTATATCACGGTCACTATCCCTATATTTAATGACATATATATCCGATCACATTCCTAATTAAATGACACTAATCATGTCACTATTCCCTATATTAAATGACACATATCATGGTCACTATTCCCTATTTAAATGACACTCTATATGATCACTATTCCCTATATTAAATGAACTAATAATGTCACTATTCCCTATATTAAATGACACTATATCATGATCACTATTCCCCCTATATTAAATGACACTATACATGGTCACTATTCCCTATATAAAGACACTATTATGGTCACATTCCTATATTAAATGACACTATATCATGGTCACTATTCCCTTATAAATGACACTATATCATAGGTTTCATACCCTATAAAATGACACTATATCATGATCATATTCCCTATATATAATGGTCACTAGATCTACGTCACTTTCCCTATAGAAATGACACTATATCATGATCACTATTCCCTATATTTAAATGACACTATATAGGTCACTAGTCCTCTATTATACAATGACACTAATCATGTCACATCCCTTCTATATTAAATGACACTATTCATGGTCACTATTCCCTATATTAAATGACACTATTATCATGATCACATTCCCTATATTAATGACATATATCATGGTCACTATTCCCTATATTAAATGACACTATATCAATCACTATTCCTATATTAAATGACACTATATTCATGGTCGCGATTCCCTATATTAAATGACACTATTCATGGTCACTATTTCCCTATATTAAATGACACTATATCACACGGTCACTGTTCCCCTATATCTAAATGACACTATATCATGTCACTATTCTATTATAATGACACTATATCATGATCACTATTCCCATATATTTAATGAACTATATCATGGTCGCTATTCCCTATATTAAATGACACTATATCATGGATCACTATTCTCTATATTAAATGGACACATACATGGTCGCTATTCCCTATATTTAAATGACACTATCATGGTCACTATCCCTATATTAAATGACACTATATCACGGTCACTATTCCCTATATTAAATGACACTATATCATGGTCACTATTCCCTATATTAAATTACACTATATCATGGTCACTATTCCCTATATTAAATTACACTATATCATGGTCACTATTCCCTATATTAAATGTCACTATATCATGGTCACTATTGACGGCTAGGTGAGAAACTGACTAAACTTGGAAACACAGTATTAAGGCTCCAGTGCTATAAACCTATAAAATAGTAAATGCAGCGGACCAAATGGTGAATAAAAAGCCAGACTCTGGGGGTGTAAATAAAGTGCATATATCTATTAATAACAAGGTTAAAGTGCAATACAAAGTGCACAAGATAATTATACATCCATATAAAGATTTGCATTTATTCGCAAGAAAACGGACACTTCAAAAGATGTTCAGTAATAAAACTATTGGTTCACCTAGACTAGAGGAAACCCTGTCTACGTTTGATGCCTTGAATTGGGACACTCTGAATCCCTTACAGGATATGAACAATGATGAGTATGTACAAGGATGTCATGGATGGAAGATTGCTCCAACAATGGAGGAAGGAAACCCAGTGAACTTGGGTCTGAGTTCTTTCCTCCCGTGGGTTTGTTCCCAGTGGTGGAAACCTTTGTGTCTCTTATGGAATCAGAAGTGTCTAAATTCATAAAGTGTAAATCTCAGTCTAACTTGAGTAAAAAAGAGTTCCAGGCATTACGGAAACTATGTTTGAACCCCAATATTGTCATTAAACCAGCGGACAAGGGGGGCTAGGTGGTGGTTCTTGATACTGAACATTATCAGAAGGAAGCTTTACGCCAACTTAGGGACCCTAACCAATATGCTAGAGTCCCAGAAAATCCAATGGAAGAGGTTAATAATTGTATAAAAGAATGTTTACAAAAAAATCATTGATAAAAAGGATCTGTTTATCCAATTTCCAGTGATTCCATGCTTTTACTGTCTTCCTAAATTACACAGAAGAATGCCACCTTGACCCCTGGTCGCCCAATCATTTCTGGGATTGGGAGTCCAACTGAACATCTGTCTAAGTTTGTAGACAAAGCATTAAGATGCTTCCTTCTCAATCTACCCTCATATTTACAAGACACAAGAGACGTTATTAAATGCCTCAATTCGGTTTCAGTGAAACCAAATACTCCTGCTTGCGTGGGTTTCGTCCTGGGCATTCCGGTTTCCCCCACAATCATAAAGACATACTGATAGGATGTATGTGTACATAAAGTGATTAGATTGTAAACTCTTCGGGGCTCTTAAGGTGGCCCTACATTAGGCCAATTTTATGTACAATTCGACATACAATCAGACATTTCCATCGATTGGCCGAAAAATTGTACATATTCCCATTCTTATCATGCGACATTAGATCGTAAAATCGATCGTAATTACGATCGGGAAAGTCGGTTTTTTAAGTCGATTGGTAAAATGATTGTAGTGTTTTCTGAAGTTTTGATTAAATGTTAATGTAATGTAACCTCACAATGGACGACATTCGACATTAATCACAAAACAAATTGAATGTCGAACAATATTTATTGTACATCTACCTACAATTAACATTGTACATCTGTCTATCAAAGTATCGGTCGGTTTAAGATCGTAATTACGATCGTAATAGTGTATGGCCACCTTTACTTACATTCCTGGTTCCCATCTATTCCCCATCAAAAGGGTAATTCAAACCTATTTAGACACTAGAGGGAAAAAATACAGTCGACGTTCATGTCTTATTATTATTCTACTGGAAATAATCCGGACCAAGAATTTCAGGGAAAGTACTACCACCAAATAAGAGGGACCGCTATGGGCACAGCTTGTGCCCCTACGTATGCGGTTTTCTGTTTGGGGACTGAGAGAGAGAACTCTTTGCATCTGAGGTCTTGAGCTGGTTCACGGATAAGGTGCTATTCTGGGGTCGTTTTATAGACCACATCCTCCTTCTATGGGAGGAAAAAAATGACTTAATAAAGTTCATTGAAGTCATAAATATTAATGAGTGGAATCTGAAGTTCACCAGCCAGATTGAGGAGAACCACCTACCATTTTTGGATCTTGTTATTAAGAAAGTGGGTAACAAGATCCATATTCAGACCTACAGGAACCCCACAGCAGGTAAAAGTCTGCTCAGAGCTTTAAGCATGCATCCAGTATCCACAATTAAAGGGATACCGGTGGGGCAGTATCTCTGCTTGAGGAGAAACTGCTCCTCCTTGGCTGATTTTGAGAGTGCAGCTCAGGATCTACACTCCAGATTTCCCCACCGGGGATACCTGGAAAAATAGCTCACCAGGGCTTACAAATGAGCTAAGTACTTGGATAGGGACAAGCTTATCTTTGAGACTAGAAAAACAGAGATGCACTCTAGAATCAATTTATTATCCAATACAATGACTGGCAGAAAATCTCTGATAAACATTGGCCAGTCTTGTTAACAGATAACTACCTTAAAATGTGTCTGCCTAAGAAACCGCAGCTGGTATCACGAAGAGCCCCTTCTACTGGACAGATGTTGGCTAACAGCCATTTTGAATGCAAGCCTAATAGTACTTGGCTTAACAAATCTGTACCTGATGGGAACTTTAAGTGTGGGTCCTGTTCAGACTGTACACATGTTGAAAACCACTTCCTTTCCGTCTTGCGAGGATAAAATATATAAGATCAATTCCTTCATTAATTGCAAGACAGAAAGTGTAGTTTATACATTTCAATGCCCCTGCCCAAAATGATATGTTGGGAAAACAAAAAGGTGGCTGTGTGAAGGGTGAAAGAACATTAGAAACATAAATAGGGGGAGTTCACCAGCAGTGTAGCTAGACAAGTTAGTGAGTGTCACAATAAAGATCAGACTCCCCTGAAGGTTGGGGGGATAGAAAAGATTCCAAGACCAATAATGGGATAAAAAAATCCTCCAAAGAAAGTCTTGGTGGATCTTTACACAACATTGGTACCAGTTGGTTTAAATGAGATGTTATTTCATATGTATTTATAGTTATGTCTGAGAGGTCATTTATTGTATGGTAGAGATTTATTTTCAGGTTACATCATGTGGCCACAGGGATTGGTTTGCAACACGGAGGATTTTGCTGGATGCACCACCTGGCTATTTAAAGGTTGGTTAAGGTCCAATCATGTGACCAGAAGAAGGGAAGGTTATTACCCCAACTTTTCCAGGTGGTATGAGCTCCTTACGACAGGCATAGGGCAGGTGGTCTGGTCAGCAATCAATCATTGGCTGTGACAGGGCCGGATTATCCACAAGGCACCCGAAGCAAGTGCCTGGGGCCTGGATGTCAGGGGGGCCCGTCGGGAGCCGTCCAGGGGCCCCAGTATGTATCTGCATTAAAAATGTGTACTGTACAATATTGGGCAATTAATTCTTTATTTACCCCATAGCGCGTGCGTGCGCAGCGTTTGATTGATTTGCTGGGATCCAGACAGGGGGGCCCGGCCGCTGACATCCAATCAGGAGGAGGGAGGACTCGGACTGTACAATCATTGGTGGTTCAGTTCGTCTGGGCGGGCGGCTGTCGGCGCGCAGCACATCATCACTGATGTGCGCCTGCGTGCCTTGCGTAAGAAGAGACTGCTGGGCGCGCAGGCAGGAGAAGAGGCGTGCCGCGTAAGTTTGTGTAATGCAAGGCCGGGCCCGATGCTGAGTGTGAGACAACACTGTAACTGTAAGTAAACTTCCCATTTCCAACTGAACCATATCTGATGATCCTCAAACCTCAATAATAATGTGATAACCCAACTACTGTCTTTCATCAGTGGGGGAGTGGGGTAATGTGGTTGGTTATGGGGGGTTGGGGTGGGTGGTAATGGGAAGAGGCTCGAGCAACATCATGTCATGGGTGCTACCTATCATGGGGGGGGGAGAGCAACATCATGGGTGCCATCATAGCAGAGAGAGATAGATAGATAGATAGATTATCGACTCTATAGGTAGATAGGTAGGTAGATAGATTAGATCGATAGGTAGTAATAGCTAGGCAGAGTTTTCAGAGCTAGAATGACGCCAGTTCGGGCTAGATCGCTCGATATATAGCGAGTTCAGATAAGATGATAGATGATCGCTCGCTAGCTCCTCTCGCCCGTTCGATACGCTCCTCGCTGCTAGCTTTCTCGCTCGCTCGCTCGCTCGCTCTCTCGCTCCCCTGATAGCAATTAGATAGATAGATTAGCAGAGATTAGAGATAGATAGATAGATAGATAGCTAGCGTTAGATTAATAGATAGATAGATAGCAGAGTAGATAGATAGATAGAGAGTATAGATGACAGATAGGATGATAGATAAATAGCAGAGTTAGTAGATAGATAGATAGATAGTTTGAATAGATAGCAGAGTTGATAGATAGCAGAGTTAGATAGATAGATAGCATAGTTAGATAGATAGAGAGTTAGCTAGATAGATAGATCGATTATATATGCAGAGTTAGATAGATCTAGATATATAGATTAGATAGATAGATAGAAGCAGAGTTATATAGAAAGATAGTATAGCGAGTTTTAGAGATAGATAGTCAGATTAGATAGATAGATAGATAGATATAGATAGATAGATAGCAGAGTTATAGATAGATAGATGATAGATAGATAAATGATAGAATAGATAGATAGTAGATCGCAGAGTTAGATAATAGATAGCCAGAGTTATATAGATAGATAGCATAGTTAGATAGATAGATAGCAGAGTTAGATAGATGTGATAGATAGATAAATGATAGATATATATATAGATAGATATATAGCGAGTTGATAGAATAGATAGTCAGAGTTAGATATATCGATAGATAGATAGATAGCAGATTTAGATAGATAGAATGATAGATAGTATATGATAGATTAGATAGATAGATATTAGATAGATAGATATATAGCAGAAGTTTAGATAGATAGATGAAAGTTAGATAGATAATAAGAGTGATAGATAGATCGATAGATAGATAAATAGGCAGAGTTAGATAGATACTAGATAGTTAGATATAGCAGAGTTAGATAGATAAGATAGATTAGATAGATTAATAGCAGAGTTAGATATATATCAGAGTTAGATAGATAGCAGCTTTAGATAGATAGATAGATAGATAGATAGTAGATAGATAGATATATAGATAGATTGATAGCAGAGTTAGATAGAATAGATGATAGATAGATAAATGTAGATAGATAGATAGATAGATAGCAGGTTAGATAGATAGATAGCAATGAGTTAGATAGAGATAGGGTTAGATAGAAATACAGATAATAGATAGATATATATAGATAGATAGCAGAGTTAGATATAGATAGATAGATTAGATAGATAGCAGAGTTTAGATAGATAGATAGATCGATCGAGTAGATAGCAGAGTTAGATTAGATATATAGATAGAAGTTAGATAGATAGAGAGTTATAGATAGATAGATAGATGATAGCCAGATTTATATAGATAGATATATAGATAGCAGAGTTTAGATAGATAGATAGATAGATAGAGAGTTACGATAGATAGATAGATAGCAGAGTTGATTAGATATCAGAGTTGATAGATAGATAGATAGATAGATTATATCAGAGTTAGAGATATAGATAATAATAGAAGTTAGAGATAGATAGATATATAGCAGAGTTAGATAGATAGATAGCAGATTAGATAGATAGCAGAGTTAGATAGATAGATAGATAGATAGATAGCATAGTTAGATAGATAGATAGATAGGCAGAGTTAGATAGATAGCATAGTTAGATAGATAGATAGATAGATAGATAGATAGCAAGTTAGATGATAGATAGATAGCAGAGTTAGATAGATAGATGAATACGAGTTAGATAGATAGCAAGTTTAGATAATAGATAGAAGTGGATAGATAGCAGAGTTAGATAGATAGATAGATAGCATAGTTAGATAGATAGATAGATAGATAGATAGATAGATAGATAGATATATAGATGATAATAGCAGGAGTTAGATAGATCGAATAGCAGAGTTAGTATAATCGCAGTTAGATAGATGATAGATAGATAGATATATAGCAGAGTTAATAGATAGATAGATAGATAGCAGAGTTAGAGGATAGATAGATAGATGCAGAGTTAGATAGATAAGCAGAGGTAGATAGATAGATAGCAGAGTTTAGAATAGATAGCAGCAAGAGTTAGATATATAGCAGAGTTAGATAGATAGATAGATAGATAGATAGATAGATAGCAGAGTTAGATGATAGATGATACAGAGTTGATAGATAGCGAGTAGATAGTAGCTAGATAGATAGATATATATAGATAGATAGCAGAGTTAGATAGATAGATAGCAGAGTTGATAGATTAGATAGATAGCAGAGTTAGATTAGATAGATAGATAGATAGTTAGATAGATAGATAGCAGAGTTAGATAGATAGATATATAGTTATAGTAGATGCAAGAGTTTAGATAGATAGATAGATAAAGATAGATAGTAATAGATAAGATAGATGATAGATAGCAGAGTTAAGAGATAGATGCAGGTTAATAATAGATAGATAATAGCAGATGTTAGAGAGATAGATAGATAGATAGATAGATAGTCAGAGTTAGATAGATAGCAGAGTAGATAGATGATAGCAGAGTTAGATAGCGAGTTAGAGTAGATAGATAGATAGATATGATAGATAGATAGATAGAATAGATAGATAGATTAGATAGCAGAGTTAGATAGATAATAGCAGAGTTATAGATAGATCGATAGATAGATAATAGATAGCAGAGTTAGATAGATAGATAGATAGTTGATAGATATAGAGTTAGATAGATAGCAGAGTTAGATAGATAAGATAGCAGAGTTAGATATATAGTCAGGTTAGATAGATAGCAGAGTAGATAGATAGATAGATAGATAGATAGATATAGATAGCAGAGTTAGTAGATAGATAGATAATAGATAGATAGATAGATAGATAGATAGATTAGATAGCAGAGATATAGATAGATAGATAGCAGAGTTAGATAGATAGCAAGTTAGATAGAATGAGATAGATAGATAGATAGTAGATATAGATAGATAGCAGAGTTAGATAGATAGATAAGAGTTAGAGTAGATAGATACAGAGTTAGATAGATAGATGATAAATAGAGAAAGATAGATTAGAAATAGATAATAGATAGAAGATAGCAGATTAGATAGATAGATATCAGAGTTAGATAGATAGTAGCAGGTTGATAGATGCAGGTTAGATGATAGATGATAGATAGATAGATAGATAGATAGATAGATAGATAGATAGATAGATAGATAGGACAGAATTAGATAATAGATAGCAGAGTTAGTAGATGATAGATAATAGATAGAGATATATAGATAGATAGATAAGATAGAAGTTATGATCGATGATATAGATAGTCATAGATAGCAGGTTAGATAGTAGATAGCAGAGTTAGATAGATAGAGAGATAGTAGATAAATAGCAGAGTTAGATAGATAGATAGATAGTTCATATAGAGCAGAGTTAATAGATAGAGGTTTAGATATATAGATAGAGTAGATAGATAGCAAGAGTTAGAATAGATAGCAGAGTTAGATATAGATAGATAGATAGATAGATAGATGCAGAGTTAGATAGATAGATAGCGAGTTTAGATAGATAGATGATAGATAGATAAATGATAGATAGATAGATGATAGATAGATAGCAGAGTGAGATAGATAGATGCAGAGTTAGTATAGATAGCAGAGGTTAGAATAGATAGATAGAAGAGTTAGATAGATCAGAGTTTAGGATAGATAGATAGAATAGCAGAGTTAGATAATAGATAGATATCAGAGTTATAATAGATGAGAGTTGATAGATGATAGATAGATAGATAGTTAGATAGCAGAGTTAGATAGATAGATAGTATAGATAGATAGATAGATAGCAAGAGTAGATAGATAGATGATTAGAGTAGATAGATGTAAGTTAGATAGATAGATAATAGATAGATAGATAGATAGATAGATAGAATGAGTTAGATAGATAGATAGATATCGATAGATAGCAGAGTTAGATAGATAGATAGATAGCAGAGTTAGATAGATAGCAGAGTTAGATAGATAGATAGATAGATAGATAGATAGATAGATAGATAGCAGAGTTAGATAGCAGAGTTAGATAGATAGATAGATAAATAGCAGAGTTAGAGAGATAGATAGATAGATAGCAGAGTTAGATAGATAGATAGCAGAGTTAGATAGATAGCAGAGTTAGATAGATAGCAGAGTTAGATAGATAGAATAGATAGAAGATAGCAGAGTTGATAGATAGATAGATAGATAGCAGAGTTAGATAGATAGCATAGATAATGATAGATAGATAGATAGATAGATAGTATGTCAGAGTTAGATAGATAGATAGATCGCAGAGTAGATAGATAGATAGATAGTAGATAGCAGAGTTAGATAGATAGCAGAGTTAGAGATAGATAGATACAGAGTTAGATAGATAGCAGAGTTAGATAGATAGATAGATAGCAGAGTTAGATAGATAGATGATAGATTAGATATCAGAGTTAGATAGATAGATAGATCGCAGAGTTAATAGATAGAGAGTTAGATAGATAGATAGATAGATAATAGATAGCAGAGTTAGAAGATAGATAGATAGATAGATAATAGAAGAAGTTAGAGAGATAGATAGATAGATAGATAGCAGAGTTAGATAGATAGCAAGTTAGATAGATAGATAGATATAGAGTTATAATATAGAGAGTTAGATAGATAGCAAGAGTTGATGATAGATAGATAGATGATAGATTATAGCATGAAGTTAGATAGATAGATAGATAGATAGCAGAGTTAGATAGATAGCAGAGTTAATAGATAGATAGATAGATAGCAGAGTTAGTAGATAGATAGCAGAGTTAGATAGATAGATAGATAGTTAGATAGATAGATAGATAGTAGTAGATAGATAGATAGCAGAGTTAGATAGATAGCAGTAGATGATAGCAAGAGATAGATAGATAGATAGCAGTTATAGATAGAGAGTTGATAGATATAGATAAATAGCGGTTAGAGAGATAGATAGATAGATAGATAGATAGATAGATAGATAATAGATAGCAGGTTAGTAGATAGCAGAGTTGATAGATCAGATAGCATGCGTATGATGATAGACAGAGTGATGAGATAGATAGATAGATAGTAGATAGATAGTAGAATTAGATAGTATAGATAGTTATAGATACAGTTAGATAATATGTTAGATAAAGCAGTCGGAGATGAGTTAGATAGATAGCAGTTAATAGACAGAGAAGAGTATAGATAGATAGATTAGATAGATAGATGTTATATGATGATAGATAGATTGAGAGTAGATAGATAGATAGAGTAGATAGATAGATAGATAGATAGAGTAGATAGATAGATGAGAGTTGATAGAGGATAAGCAAGGTTGATAGATAGATCGATAGATCGATAGATAGATAGATTAGATAGTATGATAGAGTTAGAATCGAGAGTAGTAGCAGTGTGATAGTGGAGGTGGAGAAGGCAGGGGGGTGGAGATGATGTAGATAGATCGTAGATAGATAGCTGGAGAGATAGCAGTAGCTAGATAGAGTTGTAGATAGATTGAGAGATAGATAGCAGAGTTAGATAGATAGACGAGAAGATAGCAGAGTTAGTAGATACGAGAGATCGTTGACCGAGTTTAGATAGATAGATAATATAGATAGAGTTAGATAGATAATAGATGCAGAGTTAGATAGATAGATAGATAGATAGCAGAGTTAATAGATAGAGAATAGATATGAGTTGATAGATGAAGAGATAGATTTAGCAAGAGTTAGATATATAAGATGAGTCAGTAAGTTAGATAGATAGAGAGATGATAGCAGAGTAGATAGAGATTGAGATAGATAGATAGATAGATAGCAGAGTTAGATACGATAGATAGAATAGATAGATAGAGAGATAGATGAGATAGATAGCAGAGATAGATAGAGCTAGATAGATAGATAGATGATAGATAGTCAGAGTTAGATAGTACGAGATGATAGCAGAGTTAGATAGATAGAGAGAAGATGCAAGTTGATAGATAGATAGATAGATACAGATTAAGATAGATAGATAGGTAGAAGATTAATAGATAGATGATAGATAGATGATAGATAGATAAGGACAAAGTTTAGATAGATAGATAGCGGTGAGAGAGATTAGATAGATAGCAGAGTTAGATAGATAGAGATAGATAGATTAGATAGATAGACAGATTTAGATAGATAGATAGATACAGAGTTAGATAGATAGCATAGTTAGATAGCTATAGATAGATAGATAGATAGCAGAGTTAGAGAGATAGATAGCAGAGTTAGATAGATAGATATAGATAGAAGAATAGAGAGTAGAGAGATAGATAGATAGATAGCAGAGTAGTATAGATAGCAGAGTTAGATAATAGATAGCAGAGTTAGATAGATAGCAGAGTAGAGAGATAGCAGAGTTAGATAGATAGATAGATAGATAATAGCAGTTAGATAGATAGATAGATAGCAGAGTTAGATAGATAGCAGAGTTTTAGATAGATAGATAGATAGATAGATAGATAGCATAGATTAGAGATATAGTAGATAGATAGTATAGATAGAATAGATAGATAGATAGATAGATAGATAGCAGAGTAGATAGATAGTATATAGATAGATAGATAGAGATAGATAGATAGATAGATATATAGATAGATGCAGAGTTAGATAGATGTAGATAGATAGATAGCAAATAGTTAGATAGATAGCCAGAGTTAGATGATAGATAGATAGAGTTAGATAGATAGATAGAGTTAGATAGATAGATAGATAAGTTAGATAGTATAGATAGAGTTAGATAGATAGAGATAGATAGCAGTAGATTAGATAGATAGAGAGATAGATAGATAGATAGATAGATAGATAGAATAGATAGATAGATAGATAGCAGTAGTTAGATAGATAGAGAGAAAGATAGCAGAGTGGATAGATAGTATAGATAGAGAGTAGATAGATAGTAGAAAAATAGATAGTAGAGAAAGATAGCAGAGTTGATAGAAGAGAGATAGATAGGAGTTAGATAGATAGACAGATAGATAGATAGATAGTAGATAGATAGTAGCAGAGTTAGATAGATAGTATATAGATGTTAGATAAGATAGATAGATAAATAGAGAGTTAGAGAGATAGATAGATAGATAGATAGAAGATAGATTAGATAGATAGCAGAGTTAGATAGATAGATGTAGAGTTAGATAGATAGCAGAGTTAGATAGATCAGTAGATAGATAGATATAAGATAGATAGATAGATAGTAGATAGATAGATAGATAGATAGATAGATAGTCAGAGTTAGATAGTATAGATAGAATAGATAGTAGATAGATAGTATAGCAGTTAGATAGATAGATAGATAGATAGATACGCAGAGTTAGAGAGAGAGATAGATAGATAGATAGATAGATAGATGATTAGATAGATAGATAGATAGCAGAGTGATAGATAGATAGATAGATAGATAAGATAGACGACAACAGAGACAGAAATAGACAAGAGGCAGATAGACATAGTAAAATAGATAAACAGAGGCAGATATATAGATAGAGATAGATATACAGAGAGAGAGGGACAAATAGAGATAGATAGGGGTAGAGGTCTATGTAGAAGGTATAAGAAGGTCTCCCTGGCCCAAGGTGTGGGCAAGCGTCTGACTACAACTGAACACAACAGTAAGTTTAAAATGACCAAATTGCTACCAGTATATAATGAATTTCACAAGTTATTTATGTTGTCAAATGATTTAATAAATATTACAAAATACTTGCAATCTGGCTTTTACATACTTTACAAATAACATGACCGTTACAATAGTAATATTTGTTTAATGGAACGTTGGGGGGGGGCAAAAATCTGACTTGTGCCTTGGGCCCCATTTGGTCTTAATCCGGCTCTGGGCTGTGAATAGGATACAGTATTTGCGTCCTAATTCCTGGGGTGGGTGATGGTGGGTTTGGATGTATCCCATTTGCAGGGCCACTTCTACCATGAGGCAGAGTGAGACATTTGTCTCAGGCGGCACCCCTGCACTGAAGAAGAAAGGCGGCAGACACACAGTGGTGGGAAAAAAAGTTCCTTGACCGGTCAAGAAAAAAAATTAATTTCCCCTAGTAACAGATATGATGTTGTTAAAATGTTATATTGTTAGGTTAGCTTTAGTTCGTTTGCTAGGCTAGGTTAGACGAGTTGGGTTAGTTAGGGCCCTGCTGAAAGTCTACAAATCTTTTGGCTACATTTTTTTATCCTACAGAAAGTCTGGAATTTCTAATGCATAATCAAGGGCGGCATTCAAAAAGTTTGGCTCAGGCAGCAAAAACCCTAGAAGTGCCCCTGCCCATTTGTTTGTTGATAGTGTTTGTGGGAAACTGGACAATGTTTCCATTTCACCTTCACCAAGACCCCTCCCTTTGGAAGACATTGAGTTATTTTTCTCTGTTTGGCCAGGGGAGAAGTTTCCCCGTTTTCCCTGCTGGGTGGTGACTGAAATTTCAATAACAATTTTACGATTTTCCTTTTTTCTTACCAATACAAGACTCTATGGTTCTGACCCGGAAATAAAGGCTGGAGCTGCCTATTGACTTCTGACCTGTTACCACTAGTTCCCATTGGCTATTTAATGGCTTGTTCCTTCTGTTCATTGTCTTGTTCAAACTGTAATAAAATAGCCATTGAATCTGCTCCGACCTCCAGTACCAGCCCCCGTTCTCCCATCAGTTAGATTTCCCAGGATTTCTACCAGTGGTGTAAATACCACCCCCACGACCGCGGGGGCCCCGTATGGTAATAGAGCCCGTCAAAAGCCCCCAATCTCTGCAGTGACCAGCCAATCGATATGTTTCCTTCATACGCACAATCAGCTGTTTAAAAAAACCTGGTCTCTGCATAGATTGTGGAGGGAGGAGGGGGTAAGGGGCCCCCAATCTCACAGGGGCCCCTGCATGTATCCCCCTGGTTTGTACAGAGAGGAGGATGCCTGTTGGCCCAGGTAGTCACACTCTGACTGTTATGAATAATCCAGGGAATTGGAATAGGAGAGGTTTATTATAGAGAGAATGTCCGGCAGTCTGGGGGAAATAGAAATAAATTAACTTACTGAATCCTTCAGTCAGCTCGTGCATTACCGGATACATTGGGCGCCCACTGAACTGCTCGGCATGGTTTACCAGGGCATCCTTCACCACATCGTACCCGCAGAGAACGACAACTGGCTCTGTCCCCAGCCAAACGGTGAACATTTTCCCATATTTCCTATGGAACTAAACACAGACAAAATCACTACAAGTGTCAATTTAATCATCAGATTTCACGTTGGATAGAGAATCGATATTTGGGATACTGGACACATACAAAGTCCTCTTGCTGGGTGTGTAGTAGTAGCTGATAGCACAATAATACATATACAGGGAGATTCAATAAAAGTTCATATCATTTAAAATGGTGCTAATTTTACCCCAACCAATCAGATGTTAGCTTTCAAATGTTAAATAAGATCTGATTGGTTGGGGCAAAATTAGCACCATTTTAAACGATATGAACTTTTATTGAATCTCCCTGATAGTCCGACACACATCAGTCTTACACAATGATCAATTATTGGATCACCATTTGGGTGTGTGTGTGACACCTTTGTATGTCTGTGCATTGCATCTTGGGAAAGGTGTCACACACACACACACACACACCGAAACGTTGAACCAATAAATAATCATTGATAGAGAATAAACATTCTCCGAACCCTGGACAAGGAGCCAAGGTAACTGTATAGGAAAACAAACAGATACAACACGCTACATTACATACATGTGCCATTATATTAAGCCATACTGTCCCACTTCAGATGGTCTGAAACTACATTTCCCAGCATGCATGTAAGACATTTAGGTGGGATATTTCCTTTATCTTATGTACAGATGGACCTACCTACTGTCTATACATCTCTGGAACATACCTCTGGGAAACATTTCATGGCACCACGAGAGCCAAAACAGGTGACATTCCCCAGCAGGGGCAGTGGGGTCGGTCCTCTGGGCAGTAGCTGGGATCTCTTCTGCTGCCTTCTTATTGAGGTGAACAGGAGGACAAAGAACAGGACGGAGAGGACGAGTGTGAGGATGAGGAAGGTGCCCATGATCTGGAAGAGATGATAAAACTATCCCATAATTCCCCTTGACCAGTCATGATAAACACTAGCAGAGTACATATGGACAGACCTACTGTCAGTACCTACCGTGCTGCCTCAGTCTTCCTTTCCCTGCGATCTGCTCCAGTCTGTATGGCGCTTGGTGTCTCTGATCTTTCTTTGCCCTATGGATTCTCATCCTGTAACCAATTTACATCCAGTTAATCTTTAAACTGTCATTTACTTGTTGACATAGGACGTTGTTTAACCTGATATAAACAGATTGTGAAACACATTGTCTTGTTACCTGTTAACCTTGCCCCATATCTAGATCTGGGGGGTCTGTAGGTCACGTTCTGCCTTTCCCAGTTCAAATGGGATTTATTAATGGGGGAGACCAACCATAGAGTTTACTTCTTATGGATAATCACGTCATCCCGACAAATGTGACGTCTCTAGAATACATTAAAGCCTCGTGTCTTTACCCTTGTAACCATTCCAGGTAACACCACCCCTGTAACCATTCCAGGTAACACCACCCCTGTAACCATTCCAGGTAACACCACCCCTGTAACATTCCAGGTAACACCACCCCTGTAACCATTCCAGGTAACACCACCCCTGTAACCAGTAAGTACACCCACCCCTGTAACCATTCCAGGTAACACCACCCCTGTAACCATTCCAGGTAACACCACCCCTGTAACCATTCCAGGTAACACCACCCCTGTAACCATTCCAGGTAACACCACCCCTGTAACCATTCCAGGTAACCCCACCACCCCTGTAACCATTCCAGGTAACACCACCCCTGTAACCATTCCAGGTAACACCACCCCTGTAACCATTCCAGGTAACACGGACCGTTGTCTCCTACTCACTGGTTTGGTTTCCAATCCGACCCCAGGCAGGTTTATTCAGGGTATAAATAATAAATCCTGGGCCACAATGGCCTTACTAATACACAATAAGGGTCCCTGACTGTTGGAACACTCACAGTTAATCCCAGTCCAGTATCACACACAGCTCTGGGTCTCTCCCTGGAGAATTAACTGGTTGTCCCCCGTCTCCTACTGGAGTTTAGACCAGGGGTGTCTCTCTAATGAGGCAAAACGAGCAGAATGCTCAGGGCAGCTCCCCTGTTAATATTTATATTTAATATATTCACTTTCATTTTGTTTTATTTTTTTTTTGGAAAAGAGGCAGAGCAGAAGGAAAATAAACACAAGAGGCGGCATTCAAAAGTTTGGCTCAGGTGGCAAGAACCCCAGAGACACCCCTGGCTCCGACACTGTTTACAGGCTCCTTCTCTGATCAGTCTCTCCCCTAAAACAGGCGACACTTGCCCTTTAATTAGTGAGCTCCAGCCAGGTGATGTTTCTTTGCTGGTAATATATTCTCTGTTTGTTTTTATCATGTTTGTTTAACTAGGAATGCAGTAAAGAAGAAAACTAAACCTGCAGCGCACTACTGGTAAAGTGAACAAATAAATCCACAATCCCTTTATTGGATGGAATAACTAGAAAGGGAAAGTTTAAGAATAAACTTTGAATTTGGCTTGAAAGACTGCATTTTGGAAGGGAATATGTGTGTTTGCTGCAGATTTTAAAACTCAATAATGGGAAAGATGAGTTTGTAGCGAACGCTTGTTTGGGACAAAAAAAACTTTTGTGTGTACCCAGCCCAAAGTGGTGCTAATTTTGATCCAATCAATCAGAAAGCTAACATCTGATTGGTTAGGGCAAAATTAGCACCATTTTCAATGATAAGAACTTTTATTGAATCTCTCTGTATCTTTTTGATGATTGGTCAAAATTAGTTTTTTTGACTTTAGTTACCCTTTAAGTATGGCTGCCACCCTAATGGATAAGTAGTTTACCGATAACGACCGTTATTTACCGATATCGGTCGTTATTTTACGATAACGATCGGTATTTTACGATAACGATACCGATCTTTTATAAATAGGGCCCTTGGTGTGTTATTCATTGGTATCTAACCATGTTTGTTTCTAAAGCTGCTTCCCTGTCTATTTTTAAACAAAAAAACAGGAAAAATCTAAAAAATTGCCTGACAAAAAATTTCCACCAATCAGAATATTCTCAACCCACTAGTCTGCCACGCCCACCTTCAACCTGACATAAAGGTGTTAAAGGGCCAGTGCTGGTAAAGTCAGTGTATAAAGAGGAGCCAGACCAGCTGGGGGAGTTAATTGGAACACAAGGATCTGGGGGATTAGCAGAGGGATTTCTGGGTAAGTGTGACAGAAGTATATTAAGGGTTATTCTGTATATATGGGGACTGACGTTATATCATTAAATGTGGGGCAGTACTAAAAGTTGTAAATAACCGACCTTGATGAATATGCCCCTTAGTGTACGTAGATTGAGCCGACCAGTGCCTAATGTATCTGTAACCAGTATTTCTATATCAAGTGCAGTATACCTATACCCAGAGTATCTGTTCATCTGTATCTGCTCAATTTGCTGACATTTATCACCAGTAATGAAATGTCCTACTAACTACTGGGAATATTTATAAGCAAATAGTTTGAACTAGGTCAGGCACAACAAGAAAGGTTATTGGTATATGGAGATTTCACTACAGTCCAGGGGACAATAAACATTGTCAAACATTACAGTATGTATACTATGTATGTATGTATGTACAGTATGTATACTATTTATGTATATACAGTATGTATACTATGTGTGTATGTACAGTATGTATACTATGTATGTATGTATGTACAGTATGTATACCATGTATGTATATACAGTATGTATACTATGTGTGTATGTACAGTATGTATACTATGTAT
>JAACNH010001261.1:0-88000 GCA_019447015.1 Hymenochirus boettgeri
TGCTTATGGAATAAAAGTTAAAGATTTTTTGAACAAGTCCTGAGAGTGTTACTATGGTTGGATATTTAGAGGATCTGCAGTAGCACCTGGGCATAATATTATTTGAGTGCACACTGTTCGCTAATTGGTTATGGATAGATAGATAGATAGATAGATAGATAGATGGATAGAGAGATAGATGGATAGATAGATAGATAGATAGATAGAGAGATAGATGGATAGATAGATAGATAGATAGATGGATGGATATAGATAGATAGATAGATAGAAGATAGATAGATAGATAGATAGATAGATAGATAGATAGATAGATAGACAGGATAGCGACGTTTCGGTCTTTGTCTCAGACCTTTCTCAAGCCATAAGCCATAGGTTGCTCTCTGATATATATATATCAGAGAGCACCACAGCTTCATTGTAATCAGTTTGAAAAGGAACTAGAATGTTCTGAAAATTTGCTGTGATTATCTTTGTTAGCCAATAAAGGTATCACCTTTATACCACTTATACCACTAATAAAGGTATCACCTTTATGCCACTTTATACCACTAATAAAGGTATCACCTTTATACCACTTTATACCACTAATAAAGGTATCACCTTATACCACTTATACCACTAATAAAGGTATCACTTTATACCACTTTATACCACTAAAAAGGTATCACCTTTATTCCACTAATAAGGTATCACCTTATACCACTTTATACCACTAATAAAGGTATCACCTTATACCACTTATACACTAATAAAGGTTCACCTTTACTATACCATTTGTTATTTTTTTTATTTCAAAAAGGTTACCCTGTAAAGGTATATGTAGGAAATAATGTATGCCGTCATAATTACTGAATGTTTTTAAAATAAAATGGATGTTAAGGTTGATTATGGTGACATTTGTCAACTGTAAACAATTCATCATATTTGTTAATACAAATATTGCATACTGTATAAAAAAATGTGATTTAAGTACCCCTGAATATATATACGGTACCGTACCTTTAAAAAATAATAATTGTGATGTCTTTTTCAGGGAGATATTGGAAACAGTGGAGCCAAAGGATCTGTAAGTAAATTGTAGCCAATTTAACCAAATCAAAAAATATTGCCTACATGATGAAGACAGAATAGTGACTTAAGCTCTAATAACTAATAATTTTAACGCTGTATAAATGCTGTTTTTTAGTTGAGAGTATACATGTTAATTGTAACACATTGTAATAATTTTTGGTAATAAAATCATTCAACATGTTTAGTGGGAACCCTGGGGAGTCTGGTAATCGTGGCCCAGAAGGGAGCCGTGGGCAGCGGAGTGAAGGCCCTCAGGGATCACCTGGTCCACGTGGTATGCAGGGCGAACAAGGTGCACCTGGATTACCTGGAGTCGGGTCCATCTGTAAGTACTAATTAATTACTCTGCCCTATAGTTTATGTTTTTGTTTACAAGGTTTTTTATGTTATATCATAATTTGTATCATTCAGGGTAGGGAACCAACAGATGCACACGTTAAGCAAGTATGCATGAGGGTACTACAAGGTACGTGGACCCCATTTTAACATTTGTACAGAGTAGACTTATTGCACATACTTTTTCCAATGAAAGGCATGATTATTATTATATATTGTTTAATTAGTTATCTGACAATGTTATAAAATATACTCCATACCATTTCTTGAAAAAAGTAATTGACAGTAGTGATATTGCTGGAGCTTTCTTCATTGAAGCTAACATTAGCATTTCTGGATGTCAACTCTAGAACTATCTCAAATTTCATGCAACATACAGTAGCTCTATTTATTGAATGGCTTCTATTCATATCTTATTCTATTTGCTACTTTTGATTTGCCAATTAATCACAAAGTATAGGGCGATGCACAGAGAGATGCTATCTGTTCCCCCAGCTACAATGGCATATCGGCTCTCTGTTCCTTTACAAAATGGAGTATCACCAATGGCTGGCATTAAACAGTCCCGTAAAGTTAAGACGCTATGCGTATATAGCATTGCTGGCAGCGCCTGCGTGGTTAACATCCGTGGTTAACTACCACAATGATAGAGTTTAAGTCACCGCAAGCGATATAACATCAGTTAGTGTGTATTTTAACTCCATTTTAGGCCACTGCGCCTTGGTGCATCTGGCTGTATGTTTTTATCTAGAAGCACATTAACATATAGTGATTTTGTTTTCAACTGTTTTTATTTATTGAGAAAACCAAAAAAGATCCGCATTAAATACAGAAGTATCATATCAGATAATAACAGGGATTGTCAGTTTACATGTAGTGATATAATAAATTATAGCGATTCTCAAAATCATCTTATATAGGGTAGATTGGTTAGTGGCGATTCTGGGAATCGCTTCCATACTTAGGTTATTATCTAAACATTTTCTTGTTATTTATAAATATTTGGGAGGGGAAGGATGGGAGGGAAGAGAAATTGGAAGAGGGTAAAAGGGAAAGGGGATAACAAAAGCAGGTTCATTTGTGTTGGGTTCTATGTATATATAGATTGAGGTATGATTTTTTAAAGAGAAGGGTCTCGCAGTGCAGCCATGTGGCCCAACCAGGATTCCCAGCCTCAGTTAACCTTTTGTTCTCTCTCGACGATCCTCCATTCAGACTCCGCTTTTCTTATTTCTTGTGTAGATAATGTTTTATTATAGGTATATGTGTTTTCAGTATCCGGTACCACGGGGACCATATCTTTATAAATTTGGTAGGGCATCCACGATTGATTTATAACTCTGAGTAACAAAAGCATATATTTATCATCGTTTTCCAAGCCATTATCGTGTGTGTGTGTGTGGGGGGCCATCCATGATAACACTATTGTTCTCTTGCATAAAATAGTGTCCCGAAGGAAAATCATTTCGTGAGCATTCCATACATCAGCTTCTGGAAACCCAATATACACAATTTGGGGTTATATTGTACTGGGTATGGTAGAAGGTTAGAGAGGTAGTTTGTGTTTTTTCCAGAATTTAACTAACCTGGGGAAAGACCATAAGAGATGCCAAAAATCAGCTAGTGAGACATGACATTTGGGGCATTCTGATGATCATGTTGGTGACATGCGTTAGAGTCTGTAAGGGGATAAATATACTTGATGGAGAATATAGAATTGCATCAATTTATTTGGGGCTGCTGGGGAACAGGAGATGTGATTCTGCCAGATCCTGCCAGTCTTCCCCCATCACCGTGGGTATCACGTGTTTTCCATTGGTTACAATTTTGTTGGTGGTTTCTGTGATTTGTTCATTTATAAGAGTGACATACAGTTTGGATATGTGGCCTCTTCCTTGTCCTGACTTATTTTGATTACAAGAATGTGGTAATACTGGTGTTGTGTCGCTTTGGAATTCGGACAGGAGTGCAAATTTCAATTGAAGGTAGTGAACCAGAACGAGTCTGGTAAAGAGAATTTATATTTGATATCTCTAAATGGTGGGAGTTTTATGTCCTGTATTATATGGGAGAATAGTGATATTCCTTTTCCTTCCCATATATTGGCTGAGGGGAGAGATCTTAGATTAGGGTAGTGTGGGTCATGCCGAGTGGGGTTTCCTTGGGGATGCTATCATAATTTAAGGCTTTGTTTGCCATTTTCCATGTCTGTGTGTGCTGTATGTGTAATGTTGTGCCTCCTGCGTGGAGTGTGTATATCCGAGTCTTTAGGAAAACCATAGTGTTGGAAATTATGTTTGCAGAAGTCTTTCGGGGTGTTATAGTGTATGAGGGGTTGGGGTGTCTGAGCTCTCTGGATCAGGAAGCAACAGGAAGTAAATTATCTGAGTTTGCCCACTATATGGTATAATATAAATTATAATATAAAGTCTGGCATTGCTAGGCCAGCTAAAGATTTGGGACTTTGTAGAGTTTTTAGTCTTACTCTGGCTCTCCCTGCACCCCAAAGGAAGGTGAGAAGTATAGTTTGTAATGTGTCAAAGAAAGAGTTTGGTATATATATATTAGGCTGTGTTGTAGGGTATACAGTATTTTGGCAGTAATATTATTTTGAATAGGTGATTTGGCCATTAGATTTATTGGGAGTCCCTTCCAGTATATTCTATTAGTGGAGTTAAGTTAAGGGATTCAAATTGCTGTGAATCTCGAGTGATTTGTATACCAGGTAGTGGAAGTTGTCTTCTATCAGAATAAGTCTTGCAATAGCTCTGGACATCTGGATGTTGGGGTCTAGTGGAATATGGTGATTATGCCAATTTAATATAGGCCTGATAGAGGTCATATTAAGTGATTATGTCATAGGCCGCCTTGATTGATTGTTGTAAGTTAGCCAGGTATAATATCATGTCATCTGCGTAGAGACTTATCAATGAGTTATGAGCTCAGTTGAAATCAGAGATATATGGGCATGATCTAAGTTTGATGGCTAGGGTCTATTGCCAGTGTGCAAATAGGTATGGCTAAAGGAAACGGAGAGGTGTATGTGCCATTAAACAAATGGCTGCTGTTGGATGAGTGTAAAGGAGGCGAACCATTTTTGAAATATGGAGCTGAATCCAAAGTGACTTAGACACCACCATAGAAAGGGCCATTCAATAGAGTCAAATGCTTTTTGTGCATCGAGTGAAAGCATAACTCGAGATCCTGTGTTGTCATGGTCTAGTTGCGTGTGAATAGGGAATTAGTGGATATTAATAGATATAGACTTTCCTGGCATGAATCCAGTTTGGCTGGGTGATTATGCTAGTGATTACTCTTTGCAGTCTGTTGGCTAAGATTTTGCTAGGAGTTTATAGTCAACGTTAGATGAGCCACAGTCTAAGGGGTCTTTGCCCGGTTTGAGTATTAAGGTCAGATGGGCTTCGTACATAGTAGGGTGGTAGTGAGTAGTGAGTTTTGGTGAAATGCATCATTTAGTGTGTTCAAAAGGAAAGGAAGTATTGTTCCGTGTATCTATGGTATGTTTCTTTAGGAAGACCGTCTGGTCCGGGGTTTTGTTTGTGGCCATTTCTCCTAGGGCCTTTGTAGCTCTCCATTTATCTATGTTTCTAATGATATGAATGAAGTAGCCTCTTTATTTGACTGTATGGGGAGAGAGATGTGCTGAAGAAAGAGGAGAGTACTCTGGGTTGCAGGGAGGTGGGAGCAGTAAAGTTCAGTATAATACTTTGTTAGTCATTGTAGAATATCTGGTGTATCATCAGTTTGCAGAGCCTGTGTTAATTGTGTCTCTCTAGTGTTTTGGTGTGATTGATGTGTGTGATGGTGTTTTGGAATTGATGTCGGAGAACTGCTTTGATAGCGTTTCATTGAGTCCTGGTGGTACCGGGTTGTGTTCTAGGGCGAGGTAGTAGTGTTCAGTGTGATCTCTGATAGGGTCCGGATCTGGGAATTATGTAAGCCAAAAGGGATGGAGGCGCCAGGGACGGGGAGACCGGCAGGCTCAGCATTTCTAACAGAAAGAAGGATAGGAGATGATCTGATTAGCTCCTTGGTAGGTGTGTTATGCTTTGAACTTGTAGGTTGGTTTGTTTATAAATATATAGTCTATCCTTGATAGGCTGTCATGTGTTTGGAGTGGAGGTATATTCATGTACTTGTGGTTGTCGGATGCGCCAGATGGGTCAGACCCAATTGTTTATCAGAGAGTGAAGGGGGCATTTCCAATTGGTTGGGGGGTTGGGGGGCATTGTTCCTCTGATTTGTCTATGTCTGTGTCCATTAGAGCATTAAAATCTCAAACAGATTGTGTAGGCAGTGGGTACTTGAGGAGAAAGAGGAGTGTCTCTCTAAAGGCTGTAAAGTGGCTTGTGGTGGTCATAGATGCAACTATTGTATATTGGTGTGAGTCAATAGTGAGGGGCCCACAAATATACTTACCTGTCTGTCAATTGTACCTCTATTTTTTTGTGTCTTAAGTGTTTGCCTATCATTAAAGAGACTCCTCTGGAGTATGTGGAAAGCGTGCTGTGTGGCTGCATCCTGCCATGGTTCTGTGTATAGTGTGTAGTGGATGTGTTAAATGCGTCTCCTGGAGGCAAATGATATCCGCTTTAGGGAGTGTAGATATGTGAAGACAGAGAGACATTGTTGGGTCTTGAGGCCTCTTACATTCCATTAATAAATTTAAGTGTGGACCCCATGGCCGCACCGCAAATTGTTATACACCAGACATTTATTGCATTACATTTATACAGATATAGAGGATAGTGCAGATGAACAAAATTAGTACAGATGAACAAAATTTAGCATCAACGGTGGCTGAGTAAAGGTGTAGGTCCCTTAAGGGGTGTAGTTTCTGCAGAGTTAGAGAGTGGAAAACCATTCTTTTCCTCCGGCACCATTATTCGTTTCAAAACATTAAAATAATAAAGTACGGTGTTAAACGTTGCTAAATTGTATGGTAAAATCTCACTGGGGGTTTCTATGCAGGATTCTTGGCTATTGGGTGATAGCCATCTCTTGAGAAGTATCTGCACTAGTAGAAATTTATATAAACACATCAGACTATATAACAACTCTAATTCAGGAAACTTTATCCATAGTATACAGACTTCCTTATTCCAATTTTTGCTATTGAGCCATAATAGCAGGGATGAGGTATAGGATAGAGAGAAGGGGAGTAAAATGGGGTGGTAATGTTTGAGAGGAGAAATTTTAGGACATTTGGATCTACGTGGTCCTGGGTGTTATGTAGTTAGTATAGTTCTGTAAGCTTTGGGTGTTTTCTGGTGGTGGTAAGAATTTTCAGTGATATGTAGGGTGCTATTCCAAGTCTTTAATGAGTAAATGGTAAGAAAGGATAGCGGTATATAAGGGAGAGAGGTAGGGGGGGGTAGTGAATTAGTTCAATAGTAGTGGAATGAGTATACTGTATAGTTCAGTAGGAGCTTAGTGGGGGGTTTGTGGAGTTGCAGGAGCAAGACATAACAGTTTCAACAGTTTGCATTTGATTACAAAAGGGATGCTAGATAAAGTTTAGCATTGATAGAGATGAGAGAAAGGGGATAGGTTGAAGGAGTGATAAAAAATTGATTCATGGTATTGGGAACATAATTACATTATTCCTGATATTAGCTTTGTAAGAATCTATAGAGTACAGTATCACCATTTACATTGAGGCATAACACCTGTTCTCTTTCGTTGAACGTTAATTGGTCGGCATAGCAACTTAGCGTAGGAGAGGGGGGTCTAGGCGAAGGGAGCGGATAATGAATGGTGATGAAAATACTGGTAACTCATCTATGGCAGTAAGGAAACTATTCCTATTTTACTGTTATTGGTGTTAGTAGTCGGTAATTCAGAGGGCGCAATCTCCTCCTGCGGGTTCCAACTTATTGAACTAATTGCTATTATTTATCCAGGGTTCAGCAGGCTGTTTGTAGCAGCAACCTTATTGAGATATAACCAATATGCAATTACAATTGTTTGTGCAGCAGAATTCTATTGTTTGTATGTATTCTACGACCAAACATTCGTTAATGAATGTTCTGCGTAAATCTACTACCACAGCTGCAAATTTACGGCCACGATCATACATTATCAATAACGTGTGGTATTACTAAATTATGATACTGCGCATTTACAAATCGGTCCTTAATGACTATGGCCCTAAGAGCCTAAAAGGGCATCTATACCGAAAAATAGGTTATTTTAAATTGGACATAACTGGAAACTATACAACCACTATCATTTTTTTGTTGATCTGCCCCCTATTTCTTTAGATATCCAATCTAAAACTTCTTATATCTCAGCTGTCAATAAAGTTCCTTGCTCTCATAAACTATTCTTCTGTGAGTAGTTTTGCTGTAGCTGGAATGGTGACAGAGTTTTGACAGTTGGAATGCTGTATGCTGTGTTCAGGCTTGACAGTTGGTTTGTGGGGAAAGAGTCAGGTCGGATGGAAGTGGGAGTGGTTAAAAAAGGGAGGGTTGATACTGCTCCTAAACAAAAAGTGTGCTGGATTGAGGGCATGCAGCAACACATGCAAATCAGAGTAAGTGCTACTTACATGTATTCAATTATAGATTAAGATGAGGAAAAGTCATTTTTTCAGTATAGTGTCAAGCTGTCATCTTGAACCATTTCAAGAAAGTTTTTAGCAGAATGCTTAGACATTGCTAATCTATTTAAAATTACAGACAGACACAGGCAAGTAGATACATAACCTGCAGCTGACTTAAAGTTTAAAAGGGTTTTAAAAAACTGACAGACAATCACAGCTTGAGCTATGCCCTATATTCATCTCTGTAGACATACATGAAAATGTCTTGGTGGTGGTTATTTTAATTCTATATTCATAACTGAAATAATAGGTATAAAATGTCAATACTGCTTAAATACTGCTATTTAAATTTTAATTAATTAAAAAATAGTAAAAATATACTAACCACCCAAAATTAATTTTCAGCCCAAAATATATTGAATGTAAAGAATATTGATCGTTCATAAAAATTTACATTATGGTAAGTTTTATTAAAATGAAAACTCAACACTAATTGTAAAAATTTGTAAAGTATCACATGCTAAAACCTTGACCTGACAAAAAAACATGATGGCGAAGGAAACATTAAAATGGTGAATTGCAACTGCAAAGGAATATATTAAAAATACACTACAATTCAAAAACTTTAACTCCTTTAATGATTTGAATAAAAGATAGTAACATTTTCTATGCAGATTTTGGAGTACAAAGTGACATTGGTGGGCATTTTATTTTTTTTTTAAAATAATAATAATAATAATGAAAAAAAAAACAAACATTTTCATTGCACCAAAAATAGTAATTGGTTGATAAACTGGCAAACTTATTTTCAATGTAGTTTGTGAAATTAAGTTCCTAAAAATGAAAATTTGGACCCCGAATGTAAATACAGTTACCAATGTACTGTATATCCGTATATACTCGAGTATAAGCCGAGGTTTTCAGGTCTTAAAAATGACCTGAAAAAATGAACCTCGGCTTATTACTCGGGTCAAGCTGGGACTTACCTTAATTCGGACGCAGCCGCGAGTCAGGTAAGAGAACCGGCAGTTCCCAGTAGTACTTTGCGCACGTCGGCACGATGACGTCATCGCGGCACCCGCAAAGCATACTGGGAACTGCCGGCTTACCATCCTGACTTGTGCGGCTGCGTCTGTAAGGCTCTGCGAAGGCGTCCGGAAGGCTCTGGGAAGATGTCCGGAAGGCTCTGCACACCAAACTGTAAGTACATTTCCCATGGCCTACCAGTGATCCCCAGGCTAACAGTAATCCCCAAGGCTACCAGTAATCCCCAAGGCTACCAGTAATCCCCATGGCTACCAGTTATCCCCATGGCTACCAGTAATCCCCATGGCTACCAGTTATCCCCATGGCTACCAGTAATCCCCATGGCTACCAGTTATCCCCATGGCTACCAGTAATCCCCATGGCTACCAGTTATCCCCATGGCTATCAGTTATCCCCATGGCTACCAGTTATCCCCATGGCTACCAGTAATCCCCATGGCTACCAGTAATCCCCATGGCTACCAGTATGCAATAAAATGCACATGGCTACAGAAGGCAGTATTGGTCAATTTCAACCCTCGGCTTATACTCGAGTCAATGTGGTTTTCCTAATTTTTGAGGTAAAAATAGGTACCTCGGCTTATACTCGGGTCGGCTTATACTCGAGTATATACGGTACTCGAGTATAAGTCAAATTTTTCAGGCTTTAAAGTTAGCCTGAAAACCTAACCTCAACTTATACTCGGGTCAAGTCCTAATTTAGATCCAAATTCTGCAATTACGTATGTGTTAACCTGGATAGAAAGTTACAGGAGCTGATCTGCCTTTACAATCCTTCCTGCTTCCTGTAGTCAGGCTGCTGGACTCACTCAGCACTGTCACTGCTCATCTGGATGCTGTAAATCTGATGAGTCTCCTCAGTTTGGGGCAAAAAACAGCTGCTAGTACAGTGCAAATGAAAGCTTGAAACTACAACTCTAATGTGAGATTTTTAACTATTGGGATTAGAGAGTCCTTTACTATATGGGGGTCAGAGGGCCCTTTACTATATGGGAGCCAGAGGGCCCTTTACTATATGGGGGGTCAGAGGGCCTTTTACTATATGGGGGCCAGAGGGCCCTTTACTATATGGGGTCAGAGTGCCATTTACAATATGGGGTTCAGGAGAATTGTAAATAATGGTAAGCTTAATTTACTGAACCTTGCCACTCCACATGTTTAGAAACTGAAACTCCCAGCAACAAAGCATGCTGGGAGTTGTAGTTTTCAAACATCTAGAGTTCCAAGGAATTGGGGGTTACTGGTACTGGATTTGGCTATTACTGTATGGGAATTTATGTATGGGAATTCTGCTGTCCATTTAAAGGGCAACTAATTTCTACCCTCGACTTATACTAAAGTCAATCAGTTTTTACAAATTTTTCAGGTAAAAATAGGTACCTCGACTTATACTCGGATCGACTTATACTCGAGTATATACGGTATGTATAGAACTGTATTCTTAAAGGGCTTATCCACCCAGACCACCGCCACCAACTAAAATCTTTACTTACCATCAGGACCCCCCCAAATCATGAGACTGTATTCCCCTGTATTCCTCTCGGTCTTAACTGCAGTCATATTCTTGCACTGGTCTTTCTTTCTGATTGAAGCTGTCAGTCACAGCTAGGAAACGGCCAATGACTTACAGCTGCACACCAGTTAAGCATAATACCCACGCCTAGCTGATCGGGCAATGAGCCCCGGCCAAACGGGGGTTTTGTCCTACAAAGTTCCCACACATGGCACAATTATCGGCCAGGACGGCCGTGCGTACACACCGTGCGTCATGGGAAGGCCGCCACAATCGCACGTGTGTGCACCTTTAGCATCATCTGTGGCTGCTTGAGCCCTTACAAAGCTCATTGAGTTTGCAGAGGAGGTGAGACCTGCACTGGAAGAGACAGGGAGGAATACAGTGCTTTAGGGACCACAGGGACAAAGGTAAGTATAACAATCTCCATGTTTGGGGTAAGTATAGATTTTTAGGGGGTGCCAATAACTATCACTATTTAAGGCATTGCTTTTTTGAAACTGTTGTATTGCTAAGAGGAGCTGCGTAACGACACTGTTTGCCTGCCTACATGCTCGTGCCTATGTGCCCGTGCCTACCGCTGGCTAAAATAATGCCAGCGACAACATGAGTAATAACTGCCCAGAGACACATACCGGTAGGTCCTTTGCTATATGTCTCAGGTCTCCTTCCACCCTGTAAATTTGCTGTGACCAATGTATAAGCCGAGGTTAGCTTTTTTAGGTTAATTTTAAAACCTTGGTTTATATTTGAGTGTATACTGTATATTCAAAAAAGTAAAAGCTAATCATTTTAAAAAAGAAAGAAAGCAAAAAAGGAAATATATTTACAATAGCATAAAGTGTAAAAAGTCCCATTTGATTACGCTGCTTTAAATTGTCAAGACCACAAGAGTCTGGAAGAGCTGAAAAACTCCTTACCTACCCTATGCTGGATATTCATTTTCATTAGTTAATATGTAAATAGACAATATACCAGATGAGTCCAACCTGTGGCTCTCCATATGTTTTAAAAACTATAGCTTCCAGCATTCCCTGGCTGTACAGTACAGCCAGAAAATACTGGGAGTTGTAGTTTTCAAACATACAGAGGGCCACAGGTTGGACATCTCTGCAATATACAATCACAGTGATAGAACTCCAAAGTAAATTTCAATATGCTTGTATTTTAATATAGAATGTGGACTATTTCCATTGAGTAATAGATAAAAAAGTACACAGTAGGGATGGCCGGTTCGCGGATCCGAACCCGGATCCGCCGCGCAAGCACAATCTATGGTACGACTATATGGATATAAATATAACAGCTGGAATAAACCCTTTAAATAGACAAGAGCCTAAATATAAAGTCTGAATCCCTTATATGTCCCAATACCATACCCGGAAAATTGTGTGATATTAAGTATCATCAAACATCTGATTCAATTGGCATTGCCTTAAACCCCAACACCACCATCCCCACCCCCGGCCCCTCCCTTAAATTATATGTTTCACCACCAATAGTGCCTAGGATATATCTTTACTACTTGATCAATATAATCTGTGAAATGTTTTGGATGTTACAAATATAATTTGGATGATGTTGAATAACTGAAAATATATATACACCTTATACGTTTCAAATAAACGAGTTTAAAAAAAATGTCTATCAAAAAAGATATTGTTCATCTCTAATCCTTTGAATCTTTGAATATCCAGCAGCTAGAGACATCATTCTAGACTTGTTTAGAAAATATTACATAGCTCGTTTCAATGCCTTTTGTATTGAAGGAATAAGAATAAAAGGATATACATTTTTTAGGATGTTTTCTAAAATAATTATTGTTTTTTTCTTACCTGTTAAAATGTATACTGTAATAGCCAGTTTCCTCTAGAACATCTTCAATTATTGACTAGGCCATTAAGGAACACAAAAGATTAGTGACAAATTAATCTTATAAACATCTTATATTTGTGTTTGTAAGGTCACTGCCTTACCTGTATTTGTTCATAAGTAATTCCACCTTCAAATTCTGAATTGTTTAGATTTCCTTTAAAAAATGGATTATTATTATTGTTGTTGCTGTTTTTAAACTTTGGTGACACTTAAAGGGACACTTAAAAGGTAATAATAAACAGTTTTTGCCTTTTTTCTCTTAGTAATCAAAACAAATCACAGCTGTAGATTTATAATTTCTGTAACGCAAGTTTGTTTACATGTTACATGTGATTTGGAAGGACATTAGGCCAGTACTCCGGTAATACCAATGTGTCAGTATCCAAATAAAATGAAATCAAGGAATCCTAGGCAGTAAGTTGTGAGGTGTACCCCCTATTTTCTGTGCCACATCAGGTAGGTGTCAGTATATATATTTGTAGGGAGGCACACTCAAGAAAGTTTGAAACAATCTTTTATTCAAGTGCTGAAACAACCATGTACACAAAGTTTTGGGGGGTCAAGTGACACCTGAGGAAGGGAGCTTTTGACCCCCCCAAAACATTGTGTACATGTTTTGTTCAGCACTTGAATAAATGATTGTTTGAAGCTTTCTTGAATGTGCCTCCCTACAAATATATACAATGTGTCAGTATACCGCACAGTATAGTATAGCAAACCCCTAAGGCAAATGGCTTGGAAAAGAAAAGCTTGCATTTTGGGGCTTGTTATAAAACTAAATTGTATGATGTAATGAAACAGTGCTTGCTTCTACCATTACAGTTGCACTAACCATTTACAATGGTTTAGTATGACTTTAAGAAGGCAAATGCAGTGTCTGTGAGTGTTTTACACTGCCTTTTGGGATATTGAATCGCGGAAGGGAGATTTGCCCGGAGCCATATCTGCTCTGGGTAAATCTCCCCCCACGTGTCTTCTACATCATCAGAGTTATTCAATAAAAGTTCTTATCGCTTAAAATGGTGCTAAGTTTGCCCCAACCAATCAGATTTTAGCTTTCAAATGTTAAATAAGTTCTGATTGGTTGGATCAAAATTAGCACCATTTTACACGATAAGAACTTTTATTGAATCTCCCTGCATGTGTTTTAGTTTTTCATTTAGGCCAGTACTGTATACCACTGGAAATTATTTTAGAGAATAAAATAGTAGATCAAAGTGGCATGAACAGATATTTCTTCTCAGACAAGCTTTTATTCAATTTTCAGAAATAACCTTTATGACATCATTTATTATTTTAAGTTAGAAAGGATGTTCAGTTTTCATTACAGTATGTGGCTGTTCTTTGATGTACACGAAGCTTTGATTTCTGGTCTGTTATGCAGTATGCATAAATATAGTCCTTTGCGAACGTTTATGGCTACAATCAGGTATTGTATTTCACCAACAACACAAGCACTTACAGTACAGTTTAATGTTTAATATGAAAACACATTTTAAAAACCATAGATTAATATTTAAATGGCACAAACAACTGTCAGTGTTTTTAACTACATGTTTCATAACCCATGCAAAGATTCTATGGGAAATTAAGTTTCAGTTAGTACCCTGGCATCAAGACAACCTTAGCACCTGCCAGCGACCCAGTAATGGCTGCAGAAGCAGTAATAGTTAAGACAAAACCGCTGTTTCTAAAATAAACTTCATCTTTGTAAATTAGCAGTTATACGAACAGTTAAAAAGGAGGACCCAAATCAACAGAGTGCCCCAATGTGTAGAGAGAACATTAGATATAACATTAGATATAACATGCTGAATCATCGCTGTGACTAACTTCTGTCATGGGGAACTAAAAACAAATGTATCTATGCAATGTGCTCACTATAAGAACACTTATTGAAAACATTCAGGCAGATTCAGTAAAAGTTCTTATCGTTAAAAATGGTGCTAATTTTGCCCCAACCAATCAGATCTTATTTAACATTTGAAAGCTAACATCTGATTGGTTGGGACAAAATTAGCACCATTTTTAATAAACTTTTATTGAATAACCCTGCTGGTTTCTTATAACATGTCAGCAGTTAGCCCATTGAACTATTTACACAATAATAATATAGCTACACAGTCGTCTTTTGGATCCAGGATTGTTGTATGGTCAGTGACAATGGGCAAATCAGTTTGCAAATATGCGTCTTCACATCATCAGAGAATACCAGGGCTAAAAACAATATATTGGTAGATAGACAGAAACAAAAGCCTTGGATTAGCAGAAGAATGAAGAAATAACAAGCAGATGTTTTGGCTAACAAAAGATTGTGATAAAAAAAGAGACTGTAAATGAAGTATTGGCCACAGAACATAAATATCTACAAGATTTAAATGTTCCTTTTAAATACCTAAAATAGCATCTATTTAAATGGCGGTCCATTTATATCCATGTTAGGAAAACCTGGCATAGTTGGTGCAAAGATGGTACTTAATTAGTTTGGAATTAATACCTGATTTTTCTCCAAGTGACTGTAAAAGTCCATGGCAATCGGCTGTATAAAAGCTAGGCTCAATTAGGTCTGGTGATCCCTGCAAAACCTTGAATGATGAATTTTAGTACAAAGAGGGAAAAAATGAAAAGGCACCAATATTTAGTATTTTGAAATAATATTCTATAACTGTTAAGTTTTATTATTATTATTTCATCTTAGCTAATTGATAAAAAAAAGTGTGAATGTTAGTTTGCATGACAGTGAACATCCCAGCTCCAAATGGTTCTCCAGCAATCCCCCCCAAAGTCCAAAAAAGTGGCCACCAGGAGGATAGCAGAGTCCATATAGGACTCTGCCTCCTGTCTCTCCTCTGGGAGAAGTTTGGCATGCACAGTGCAGCCCTTCTCCCCCTCCCTCTCCCTCCCTCTCCCACCCATTTTGGTATCCCTCCCCCTAGTGTAAAACCCTATCCATATATTATAGTCCAGCTTCCCCAGCCCCAACTGCTATAATCATATTCTCAGAAAGCGCCCCGATATTTACTTACCTTACCTCTCTCCTTCGCAGTTCTGAGCAGCCGGCAGCCACATCCGTGATTGGCTGCCTCTCAGCCAACCACAGACGCGGCTGCCAGTCCCGCCCCCTGCTTGCAGTTCTGTGCAAGCAGAGGGCCGGGGCAGTGCGGCAAAGGAAAGAGGTAAGGTAAGTAACTATTGGGGGACTTTCTGAGAATATGAATATAGCGGTTGGGGCTGGGGGAGCATGGACTATAATATATGGAAAGTTTTTATAAAGGGTGGACATACCTTTTAATTATATGCATTTGTAATCAGCTTTTTAATGATAAAGTATCTGTTTCCTGATCTCTGTTAATGAGCGTTTTACTAGCATGAGCATGTGCAGAGGAGGCAGCAGGGGAAAGAGCAGTTAATCATTGGTTATGATGTCAGCAGTCACAGCCTTGATTGACTGGACGGAGAATGGAGCCAGCTTACTCTACCAGAATGTAGGCAAAAATACTTAAATATCTGGTTATTGACTCATCTAATAATGTGCTAAATATATCAGTTGGGGTTGGGGGAAATGAGCTTTATTAACCTATATTTTTTTAACCTATAATCATAAAACTGTTCCTCCTGAGAACACCCCTGCAGGTGTAAAGTTGGCCATTCACATGAACAATTTTCATTAAATCCCGTTTAGTTCGATGGGAGTTCAGGGATTTTCAGTGATTTGCTGAACATTGCGCATTTGTATGGAAAGGTTATGATGCCCACAAAGCCATTAGCATCATAACCTATGGGTTTCAAATGGAAAATTTCTGCATAATCTTTATTGGTTCCCTAAACTGCAGTATAGGACGCCAATAACATCTTTTCTGTGTAAGCAGGCAATGAATAATCTTTCCATATAAAGCATATACAGAATGATCATTCATGTGTATGCATGCATCGGCAAACTCACAATCAGATTCCTTTGGAATCTTATCGTAAATATGCAACCGAGGTGCAAGGGTCAAATCGTGTTTTGATCATTTTATATTTTGATAACATGATTGACTGTTGATTGAAAATAAATAGAACACACAGCCACACACGTGATTTTGGATTCTTCATTAATGCAATTCTATATTAATGGGATTCCTTTTTAAAAGAGATTCTTTCATGAATGTGATTTTTATACAAATGCGATACTTTTATAAATGCGATTAATTGATAAGTGCAACTTGTAACTGATTACATTTTCTCAAAGACCTGTCAGATACTTGTCCAATCAAATAAAATTTTCCAACCTAAGCAATCAAAATGTAGTCATTTCTATACTTGACAGTGATCGAAAAGGAACCCATGTATGGCTAGCTTAAGCTGCAATTACTTGTAAGAAGTGAATTCTATATGAAGGCTTCCATGTTAGTGCCAGTACTTCTCCCTGTCAAAAACTTATAGTACTTTAGTTAATTTAACACACTTATATAGTGCAAACCATGTACAAGATGTCAAGATTTTAATTGCATCTATTTTTTGTTTAAAAATGCTGGTCTTGAAGTAAAGTAAAATTATCATCACATGATTATGCTGAACATAAGCAATGTTAACTGGTTTATCAAGCTAAATGCAATGCAATATATTATTACTTATTGAAATATATGTGCAGTTTAATTAAATTATACTCTCCTATTCCACAATCCACTTCTGCATAGTACCTAGGGCTAGGACCTTAATCGCCAAGTCCTTACCCATGGTACTTAACCCAACTTCTGATATACTTTGTCAAAGTCTCCCATGGTGCTCCAATCTGATCCTCCCCACTGGTGCTGTCAGTGACAGTCCATAATCCAAAACCTGTCTTCCCTTAGGCTATATTGTGGACTTTGAAAGAGGACCGAACACCAAGGTAAAATTAGTGTAAATATAAGCAGCAGTAAGGTAAAGAAACCAGGGGTTAGGACTTAGCATTTTAGGTCCTCACTACTAAGGTAAGGAAGGAGGGGAGCTGGGGGGAGGTGAGTATAATTGTCCTTAAAAAGGTTTGTTTGCAATGACAATTATTGGTACATTGAACCCTTTATCTGTAATACTAAATAAATTACAAAATCTTTTAACAACTGTCAAATGATTTATTTCACCGTGTTTCTAGCTGAATAAAATATTGTGTACACAAGAAATGGCGGATCAACAAGCGATGCGACCGTTTATCATCTACTCATTCATTGCAGTTTGTGGACAGCAATTGCTCTTTTGTTCAAACTTTTACCCTTCAGTTCAAAAATGTTAAATAAAACTAAAGAATAGGAGAAATCACAATACAACCTGCCTCTGATTCAGTAAATAGCTAATACATTAAGACACTGTATTACCTGTCTTCAATCATAAAAAAAATCCTTCTTCTCCCATTCCTTTTTTTGTCATCAAAAGTTGGACAAGTTAAACAATTATAATTATAACAAGCTACATGTCAAAAAGTCCTTTTTACCAAATATGTACTTATAATATATATAATGAAATACCTTTTTGATTTCTGCTTTCAAATTACATGGGCTACTTTGAAGACTGAAAAGTGATTTTTTGAATCTTTCAATGACTCTTCTTTTCACACTGCCATGTAGAGCTGGAGGGAGCTAGAAATTAAAGAAGAAATATGTAACTTGGTTTGTAATTTATTTTAAGGCGGAGCAGAAAGCAAGGAAAATCTATTTAAACATGTTACAGTATGTTTTCATTGTAAAATTATAGATTTTTTCAGAAATTTGAGAATTTTAACCCAAGTCTTTACAAAGAAATAAAACTAAAAATATCAGAACTACATTGAATCTTATTATTAATACAAAAAAATCTGCATTTTTGTATTGTAGAATGTAATATAAAAGCTTTGTGATAAATTAGATGGATGGGCAGTAAAACCATATGACAGTTTGAATTTTTCAGTTCTATTCAGCAATGTCCAGGCAAAAGATTTATTTCTGTAGCTGCATTTTCACTAATCTTTGAAGCATAATATGAAATAAGTTTTATTTGTATTATTAGCCAGTAGGGATGGTTGGTTCGCGGATCCGAACCCGGATCCGCCACAGATTTATCCCGTTCGCGAACGGCGGATTTTTCCGGATTTTCCGCCTTCCGAACTTCCGATTTGCGGATTTTTCATATTTTCGAAAAATTTAGAAATTACGGGTTTTCGCGTATTTTCAAAAATTTCCGAAAATACGAGAAAACACGTAATTTCGAAAATTTTCGAAAATGCAAGGGTTTCTCTTATTTTCATAAATACATATTTTCGTAAATTTTCGAAATTACGCGGATTACTCGTATTTTCGAAAATACATATTTTCAAAAATTTTCGAAAATACTAGTTTTCTCGTATTTTCGAAAATTTTCGAAAATACGCAAAAACCCGTAATTTTGAAAATTTTAGAAAAAACTGAAAATATCGTAATTTCAAGGGTATTTTTCATTTTAATGGGTCCGCTCGCGGATTTTCGAATTTTTTCGAAAATTCGCGGATCCTCGAGCGGACCGGATTTTGCGAAGTTCGGACATCTCTATTAGCCAGGACTCATAAGCCAGAACAGAAAATATACTGGGCTTTAAAACAGTCTTTTAAGTGTCTTTAAGGAGCACTGAAAAAAGACTGCCCCAGGCCATAAAGCATAAGGATCCTTTATCAGATTCTAGTGGTAAGAAGAGTCTGATTCAGGTCTCTAGACTTTTTGACACCTCAAAAAAATGCTCCTCCCCACCGCGCCGCCAAAAGGGGTGTGGTTTTATTATAGAAAGTGGGTGATGCTTTGTCCGGAAGAGGGGTGTGGCTTGTCCAGTGGGAGGGGGTTTATACACATGACTGGTAAATAATGCCCACAGTGACTGGTAAATGATGCCCAGAGTGACTGGTATTAGATGCCTACAGTGACTGGTTAATGATGCCCAACATTGATTTTTGATCCGCAGGGCTGACAAACATTGATTTTAATCAAAGGAATTGCCAGTAAGAAGGGAGGGGTAGGAGACATATCTGCATTCTGTTGTGCAATGAAAGTTAAGGCTTCCCCTGCTATTTAAAGTGACAGTACCTACCGAAAATGTTTTTTTACAAAAGGCCACTGGCATCTGGGCCCCAGGCACATGATGCCAGAAAAAGAAAAAAAAAATTCTGGCATCAAAACTGCTGCCTACAGGGTGCTGCTCTGTAATGTGCTTCAACTTGCCTCATTAGGGAGCAGCACTGAGCCAGAAGGTAGGTATCAGCCAATAAGTTTCATGTGTTAGAGCAGTGTTTCTCAACCAGGGGTCCCAGAGAGGTTGCATGGGGGTCCTCAAGAGATTGACCAAAAACTGTATGGATCCGCCATTTTTATGGATACAGATTTATTTGTTTATTTTTTATTTTTTTTCTATAATTTTGCGATATGCTGTATGAATTATGTGTTTGGTGCATTGAAGTCTGAGAGATAAATAAAAATATATGTTTTTATGTAAGGGTTCTCCCCCTGCTGTGAATTTTAGTGCATTTTTTTAAACTGAAGATATATTTTTAGATCTATCATTTAGATTTGATGACCGAGAAAGAAAAACAATAATATATAATTATAATTTTATGTAGGGGTTCCCAAGACAGGAAAATAGTTTAAAGGGGTCCCCACAGATAAAAATGTTGAGAAACACTGGGTTAGAGTCAATGATATAATTCCTGACAGCTACTGATTATTGGAAACCTTCAATAAAAGAATTATAACCTGAAATTTAAAGATGTACAAACGTGAAGTTATCAGGTCCCTAAAGAGCACTGCAGTATTTTGACGAATATTTTTTCATAATTTACACTAAAGTCAAATTCACAATATGGAAACAAATGAAGTGAGTTTAGAAATCATACATACCTGTGTGATATAGATTATTTTATGTAGTTGAATTAAAATCTGTTGAATTGGGTCACTGATCTGACGTACTTTTTTATGAGATACAGCAATTCCAGCAGATGCTTAAAAAGAAATAAATTCTTCAATAAAACTGTTTATCTTTAATCAGACTTTAAATTGTTTGCTACCATTTACTAATTATATTAATCACATTACTTTTTACTTTAAAAACAGGGAAACAGTCATAAAACAAGACTTCTTTGATTGTCTGTTTATTATTAGAAGTCTAACAACATTTCATACCCCATGAAATGTAAGCTTGAGAATACAATAAATACAGTAGAATGCATTAATTAATGCTGGCCCTTCACTTGTAAGATTTCAGATTCAGCATTCTGGTATCTAGACAGTTTTACCTGCCAAACATTGCAGGGATGTTGGGAGGAAAGTTTGCAGAGTATGGGAAAATAAAGCACCAGTAAATGCGTTTCACTAAGGCCAAAACCCATGCAAAAATATAAAGTTATGCATAATTCAGCTAGGGGCCCATTGGGGATTATGTATGATAAATATCTGCTTTGCATACAATATACTAAATACTTATTTTTCCATTCACACACTAGTATGATACTAGGTAATGCAATACTGATGTTGCTAAACTAGTTCCAGGAACATTGGGGGTATAAAGAGCTTGAGTAGAAATGCTTTGTGTGACAGAAAAGGTCTGACATTCAGTCCATAATGAAGTTGATGGAATCCTGAGCCCTGAGCTTTAAAGAAGGAAATATTAATGTATCTCAAAAAAGCAAAAAGCAGTATTCACTATTCACTTTCACAAATATAAAGTTTAAAATACATACATGGTCTTGGTTTGGAACTAGTGCTTTCTGTACGCTCTCTGTAAAATATTAATAAACACAATATTCACTTTCTTTCAAATATCAAATATTGTACTCTCTGTAAAATATTAATAAACTTGGTATACATTTATTTTCATATATATATGTGTGTATGTGTGTGCGTGTGTGCGTATTTAAAATTTTACATTTCCAGTTCCCCATTACCATTTATAACATATAACCATAACTGCTATGACCTCCCATTCCCACCACACTTGAGGGGAGATTTAACACTTCATCTTAAAATAGCTGTGGTCTTACCCTGGGGGCTTAGGCTACTGTCATACATGTCAGACTAAGTCACCTTGGTGAAAGCAGCATAGACATTGAAAAAATTAACCCTACAACATTAAAGATTAAATGGTACAGTTTATTCAAGCATATATAGCTAATCTTGCCAATGAAAAATAAAGGGTAGATAAAATAAGGTGTTATAAATTTAAGATAATTTATCATAAAAAATGATTATGATGTTAAAGGAGAACTATCATGTGTATAGAGTTTTCTTAAAAAGCTGTTTAATTGAAAAGTGGTTGGGACAGGGATATAGGCCTGGTAATTCCTAACTCCCAATATTGTTTCTGTGAGGAGCACCAGCCCCCAAAAAACAGATTTTGCCAGTCTTCCTCTTCAGCACTATCTTTAATACAGGAATAGTCCAGGACTAACCTGGCAAATGAAAACTGTTTGTGCTTTAGCTCCTCAATGAAAAAATATTGTGAGGTGGGAATAAGCAATACTAACTATTACATTATAGTTATCCTTTAATTATCAATGTAAAATGTAATTTTTAAGTAGCTTGCTTTATACATGAAGCATAGAAGGTGGATGTCTATGACATAATCCCAACAGTGAGCAGGGTTATACCCACCCTTTCCAGCATTGGTATTTATACTTTGAACAGCAGTTTTATAAAACAAACCGATCAAACATGCATTTCGTTTTGGAATATCTTATCTGAAAGAACAATTTAGTACTGGGATCACCAGGATCAACTGTTTTCCCACATAAAAAATGGATGACCTAGCAATGTTTCCTTGTGAAAAGAATACCTTGTTTCTTGGATTAGCTGGGTTAAACAGAGCCTTCTGTTTTAAAAAGGCTCTGCTGCAAAAGAATACACTGAGACAAAATGTTGCTTTATACATATATATACAATAGCCGAAACAAGCCAAATTGTTTAATTTTTTCTTTTGCAAAATAATTTTAGCAAAAATAATCTAAGCTACAAAAAAAATTATAATTTTAGCTAGATTGTTTGTTATACTTTCAGAACAAAGTCCTGTTCTCTCAAAACCATTTGCATCTCAGTTAAACACAATACTGTTCTAACACCCCTAGGGGGTAGCATTTCACAATCTATATAGGGCTGCATAAAGAATACGACCAGCAAATGGGGCTAAACGAGGTTCATGCTCCACTCCACAGATTGCTGTTAGTGATGAATAGGGATGTACTAGAATTCGAACTCGGGCCCGAGATCGAGCCAAACTTTATGAGTTTGAACGGTTATTATAATAACCCAATCATTTGTATAGCTGCCCCTAGCCAGGATTTGAACCCTGGTCTCCCATGTTAAAGGTGGTGCCTTTAACCAATACACTATCCAGCCACTACATTTTATGGTTAATATATTACTAGGTTATCATATGGTAATTATATGGTTATTATATTACTAGGGTATTGTATGGTTATTATATTACTAGGTTTTTAGCAAACCAGCACATTCGAGGGTTAGATAGTGTACTGGTAAAAGGCACCGCCTTTGACATGGGAGACCAGGGTTTGAATCCCGGCTAGGGGCAGCTATACAAATGTTTGGATTATTATAATACTCTAGTAATATAATAACCATATAATACCCTATATTATAACCATATAATAACCTAGTAATATAATAACCATATAATACCCTAGTAATATAATAACCATATAATACCCTAGTTATATAATAACTATATAATACCCTATATTCTACCACATAATAACCTAGTAATATAATAACCATATAATACCCTAGTAATATCATAGCAATATAATAACCATATAATATAATCATTATATTACTAGGGTATTGTATGGTTATTATATTGCTAGGTTTTTAGCATACCAGTACATTCGAGGGTTGAATAGTGTACTGGTTAAAGCACCGCCTTTGACATGGGAGACCAGGGTTAGAATCCTGGCTGGGGGCAGCTATACAAATGTTTGGATTATTATAATAACCATATTATATTACTAGGTTATTATATAACTAGGGTTTTATAATAATCCAAACATTAGTATAGCTGCCCCTTGCCAGGATACAAACCCTGGTCTCCCATGTCAAAGGCAGTGCCTTTAACCAGTGCACTACACTATGTGGTTAATATATTACTGGGTTATCATATGGTAATTATATGGTTATCATATTACTAGGGTATTGTATGGTTATTATATTACTAGGTTATTAGCGAACGGTACATTTGAGGGGTGGATCCTGGCTAGGGGCAGTTATACAAATGTTTGGATTATTATAATACCCTAGTAATATAATAACCATATAATAACCTAGTAATATAATAACCATATAATTACCATATGATAACCTAGTAATATATTAGCCATAAATTGTAGTGGCTGGATAGTATACTGGTTAAAGGCACTGCCTTTGACAAGGGAGACCAGGGTTCAAATCCTGGCTAGGGGCAGCTATTCAAATGTTTGGATTATTATAATAACCTAGTAATATAATAAACATATGATAACCTAGTAATATAATAACCATATAATATTATTATATTACCAGGTTATTATATGGTTATTATATTACCAGGTTATTATATGGTTCGAATATAGGGTGCATCATATGGTTATTATATTACCAGGTTATTATATGGTTAGAATATAGGGTATTATATGGTTATTATATTACTAGGTTATTATATAGGGTATTATATGGTTATTATATAACTAGGTTATTATATGGTTATTATATTACTAGGGTATTATAAAAATACCCTAGGGTTCGAATCCTGGCTAGGGGCAGCTATACAAATGTATGGATTATTATAATAACCTAGTAATATAATAACCATATAATAACCTAGTAATATAATAATCATATGTTAACCTAGTAATATAATAACCATATAATATTATTATATTACTAGGGTATTATATGGTTATTATATTACCAGGTTATTATATGGTTGGAATATAGGGTATTATATGGTTATTATATTCCTAGGTTATCATATGGTTATTTTATTATATGGATATTATATTGTCATTATATTACTAGGGTATTATATGGTATCAGCCATCTCTAGTGATGAATCCTTGTTTGGAACCGCTAGTTTAAAAAATCTGACATTTGAAACTGACATTTTATTGAAAATCAAAAATTCCATTAAAGAAATCGAAAATTCCATTCTTAAAATGCTAATTCCATTTGAAAAGTCAAAAAAAAAATCCCTATTGAAAAATCAAAAAGTATATATTTATATATATATTGGAGACCGGTTTGCCTCTAGATACGCACTACTGATATTTGTGGCATATACTGTATTATAAACAAAGGGGGTTTAGTATACATTAATGTGATCACATGAATGAAAAGACTTCCAACCAAGTCAAGGTAACCCCAGTGTAGAAGGTTCTAACTTCTAACCTTTTTTACATTAATTATGATTAGCAAACTTTTGCATTTCTCATACTCATTTTTACAGTATGGAAAGTGAATCAACACATACACATTTAAGAACAAATAAGGTGCTATAGCACATGTCCAGCCATGGAACAATTGTACATGGTACTGTATCTATGGTGTATATCATATTTAAACTTTCCTTTGTACAAAAATTAACTTGTGGATTTTTTTAAAAAAGGGCATGTTTATTTTACTATTTACTGCATATAAACTGTACCCACCTCATCTCATTTAGTCTTTCTCCAGCAGAGGCGCTAATGCTTCGTTTCAGCTTTCCTGTCAAATTAATATATTATTTTCACCAAAATGTCATTAACTGTAAAGGAAAACCCTTACTTTATGCAAATAACCTTATGGAAGGATATATTCCAATGACATTTGTCTAACATTCTTTCCTTCCCAATACTGATCTATTTTTCTTTTTTAAATAATAGAATAAAATAAAATACAAAACAAAATAAGTAATTCCATACTGTTCATATTTAAACTATACACATAGCTGGATTAATGTGGGACAGATGAAGCAGTTGGCCCCAAGTCACTAGGTGTCTTTTGCATACAAGGACCAAAGCCAGACAGTAAAGTGCAGATGTTGAAAAAGTAGGTCTGCTAGGCTCTTTGTCTCCCATGCCCTTTTTAACAACTTCCTCAAGCACCTCACAAAATCTGCTGAATGCTAATAGTGTATGTAGTAACAGAGACAAAAAAGCAAAGCATTCACTCGCGTTGCCAGATGATAATATGCACAAGAGCTAACAATCTTTTTGAAGTACACTTGTATAAATACAAAAGGAATGTGGCACTTGCTGGGCACACCTGCTTTACAAGCATTTATATAAAATAATAAATTAAAACGTCACCACTGTGGCTTATTTAAATATCCTTGTTATTTCTAAATTTTTTGGGGGGTTAGAGAAGTTATAGTAATGTACAAGGTATTTTGGGGGTAATCCTCTAGCATTGATAGGCTTGCTTTATAGACTTACTATATACACTGCTACAGACAGCTGTATACAAACAAAAATAATAGCTTCAGGCATCTAAAACCCTTAATTCACACAAAAATATACAAAAACATTTTTAAAATGAATTTAAAATTGTCTGCACTGGCTCACAATCATGCTTAAATGCATTTGTAAAAGCTAACACAAAGTCAGCCTGGTGCACTGAAGAACATTTCTTAAATACATGCTTTACATACAACTAGACAGTTAAGCCCATTATATAAATGGGTGCTAGACTCCTCCTCCTCCCCTCCTCCTCCTCTTCTTTCTTTATGCCATTTCCGATCCCATTTTGTTCCGTGCATGCGGACGTTCAGGGACCCTGATGCACATGCGCAGAAGGAAAAAGTCACACACACACGGACTCAGGGGCGCACATCTTGGCTTTTATTATATAGGATGTACCTATGTATGGATCATAGTTTGAAATATAATATTTAAATCCTCCAAAATATTTTTTTAAACATTAACTTATGATCATGACATTTGTGCACATAGAGACTGCTGTACAAAGAACACAGTAAGTGAGAAGCATGTTAGGAACATGGCCTCCAAATGAACATGTTTTTGTGTGTTTTTTATTAAAAGTGTAATGTGCATAAATAATGTAATAATTCTTGGGCTACCTAACCTCTTGCAATGTTCTTTCTTAACCCTTTCAATGCCAGCAGTTTCCCATTTTCCGACTGTTTGTGTGCCAGCAGAATTTTCAGGATTTTGCCCTCAATCTGTTTAGACCAATTTTACAGTACTTTTTTTTCAGTACAAAGTGTACTTTAACAAGATAACTGCATTTTGTAACTTTTATGGAGATTTTACTGGAATTATGGGTAAGATATAGAAAAAAAATAAAATTTGCAAATTTCCATTGACATTTTCCATTTTTTTAATAGTTATCTTAAAGGGCAAGTCCAGCCTAAAAATAACACAGCTTTAAAATGATTATTACCCCCCCCCAGCCCCACTTTCGCTAACTTTACAGATTTTAAAGATGCCCCAGAGCTTATTTACCTGAGCTGGTCCCTCGCCATCTATTCCACGCCCCCTGCTCCTGTTTCATGCTCATTGCAAGCAAAAACAGGAGACTTCTGCGCTGACAGCGGCTTCTCTTCCTGGTCGCGGCTGTCAGGCGATTGGGCGTGACGTCACATTGTGCCCTGACAGCCGCAACCAGGAAGTGGAGCGTCTGTCAGCAGCAGCCACGGAGTAGAAGCGGCGAGGGACCGGGTTAGGTAAGTAAGCTCTGGGGGATCTTTGAAATCTGTAAAGCTAGTGAAAGTAGGGTTTTGGGGGGTAATAATCATTTTAAAGCTGTGTTATTTTTAGGCTGGACATGCCCTTTAAGGTTACGCACAAAAATCTTACTGTTTCTAAAAGCTCTGATGCTCCCCAGTACAACAATACAAGATATGTGTAGGTACCCCACTTTTTCTGTACTGGAGACCTACCCCCAAACTAAAACTGTATTTTTAAGAATACTACACCAAATTGAAATGCATAACTACTTCTGATGGTTAACGGGCATCTATAGTGAAATTTAAACATTGCTGCAATCCAGACATAAAAAAAAGGTTAGTGTATACTGCCTTATTCCCACCTTCCTCTGTGGCTCTTGGTTTGCACACAATGTGATTTACTGCAGAGCTCCCCACTCCCCCTCCACTCTTATTCCCCCGTTCATATAATCTGGCTGTAATCCAAGCCACTTTTGTGCATTAATCCTCCTACACTTCACTCTATCCTTTGTAAACAAAAAAAAAGGGGGCTTACTTGTCTCCGTTGTTCTGGTATACTTGCAACATAAGGAGCGGGAGAGGAGTGAATTAGGAGAAGCTTGAGTCCTGCCTTATTACTGCAGCACGATTTCCATTTGACAGGAAATAAATTAATGAAAGCTTAGGAGGAGGGGGACCCAGTGCTGTTCTTTCTGCTTCCCTTTACTTCTGTTTTTAAAGGAATAGTTCACTGCAATAGTGAACTGTTCCTTTTCTACATTGATTGAAGCCCGGGAGGTTAAGGAGCTATGTCTTACCTCCCATTCTTCAATCAATGTTTGGATAGCCAGGAACGAAGCTCAGAAAATCGTACCTTTTGTGCGATCCAGCGGGGCCGCTCTGACAGTTCCCAACTGCTTCCTGCTTCTGTTACGCTATAACGCGCATGCCCGATAATGCGCTCTATAGCAGAACAGAAGCAGGAAGCAGTCGGGAACTGTATTTAACCCAGTATTTGCCAAGCATTTTCGTGAGCAGGAAGGAGTCATTGGGAGACTTGTGTAAGCTTACACACTACACCAGCATGCTTTTAGGGGAGTTGATTGACAGCTCAAGCAGAAGTGGGGTATTGAAATCTTGACTTTTTTTAACTTATATATCTTGGGACAGAGTTGTAAACTGAAGAAAATAATATGTACTCTGGGGTTTGGGCGGGATTATAGCACACATAGAAAGTATAGCTTAGGAGGAGGGGGACCCAGTACTGTTCTTTCTGCTTCCCTTTACTTCTGTTTTTAACCCAGTATTTGCCAAGCTTTTTCGTGAGCAGGAAGTAGTTATTGAGAGACTTGTGTAAGCTTACACACTACACCAGCATGCTTTTAGGGGATTTGAGTGACAGCTCAAGCAGAAGTCGGGTATTGAAATCTTGACTTTTTTTAACTTATATATCTTGGGACAGAGTTGGAAACTCAAGAAAATAATATGTACTCTGGGGTTTGGGGGGAATTATAGCACACATAGAAAGAAAGAAAAATTACATTTACCCACTATAGATGCCTTTAACATAGAATACCTACCAATTTAACTAAAAATATCCCCACAAGTGGGATATTTTTAGAAACTAAATACCCACAGCATTTTATGAGTTTTTTAAGTTTTGATCAAAATGCAACTCTTCATCCAATTGTAATTTATATTCTCATATTTTCCTTTTTTTCCTCAACCGTAAAATCAGTGACAAAATCAAATGCGAGTTTCAGCTAAAAATTGTAAAGAAACATTCAAAAGCATATCAAATATGAAAGCCTAACCCCTCCTGAATAAAACGGTATGCCACATTCATGGGTGTACTCAGAGACATGGCTACCAACTAACCCAAAAAGGGACTAATATCAAATGTCAGTAACATCAAAAAAATTAGCCAGCTCAATATTTTTACATGTCTGAAGTTTTTTCCACAAAACACCCCCCTAATTCAGAAATACCCCCCACAAACTATTTATTCCTGGAATCAACACTTGTTCATTTATACCATCAATGGTGTGGGCACAGTTCTTCCTAGAATTTTTAGCAGATTTTCGGGAAAAAAAGCAACTTTCAAAGGTAGAAATCATACCAAAACTCGATTTAATATAAAAACAGTTAGCAAATATCAGTTGTTTGTAGAAGTTTGCCCTATCAATCTCCCAAATGTCCTGAATCAACGCGGACATGGAAATGACTAGCCACGAAGTGAGACAATGCAGGGTGGCTTGGAACCAGCGAAAATATTCAACCAACTCCAAATTTTATAGTCTACTGTTTTTCCCACACAACACCCTCCTAACTAAGAAATACCCCCCACAAACTATATATTCCTGGAATATCCACCCCATCCCCCCACAGCTACATAAATCTGCAGTTTGTTCATTCATACCATCAATAGTGTAGGTGCAGTTCTTTGTAGAAGTTTGCACTTTTAGCAGATTTTCTGAAAAAATTAACAAATGCAACTTTCAAAGGTAGAAATCATACCAAAACTATAGAAATTATAACTAAAATTATCGGAATCTACACACCTTTAGCTACACAATGATGCCATTTATTCATTCATACGTGCAATGTTGTGGAAGTACATCTTGTTAGAATTTCACACTTTTAGCAGATTCTCAAAAAAAAAAAAAAAGGAAAGGAAAAACAAGTTTCAAAGTTAAAAATCATACCTAAACCCCAAGTTATGTAAAAAAAAGTTACCAAATAGCAATCTCTTAAATGTCCCAAATCAAATGGTATGCCACATGCATGGTTCCACACATAGATGTGGAAGCACCTAGTCACAAAATGAGACAAAGCAAAAATATTTAGCCAACAAATTTGAACAATCTGCAGTTTTTCTCACTAAACTCCCCCCTAACTTAGAAATACCCCCCACGACTATATATATATTTGGAATCTACACACCTTCAGCTACGTAATGGTGCCATGATCATGCATACATAAATAAATTCCAGACACAGTAATCCATAGAACTCTGTGCTATTAGGAGATTTTGTGAAAAAATAAAATGATTCAAAGGTTGAAATCCTAAACCCACTTGAAAAGTAAAAAAAAAACAACTAAATATCAATCTCCCACATGTCCTGAATCAAACAATATGCCATATGCGTGGGTGCACAAAGAGATGTGGCCATCAACTAGCTCAAAGTGGACGCATTCACAAGTGCAATTACACGAAAAATCGGTGCTCTGTAATTTGAACAGTCTATCCTTTTTTAAAGGAAACAGCCCTGAAATGTGGAAATACCCCCACAAACTATGTATTTTTGGAATCTACACACCTTCAGCTACGTAAAGGTGCCATGCTTTCATACATACATGAAGAATTCCAAATGCGGTCCTTCACAGAACATCATGTTTTTAGCAGATTTTCTGGAGGAATTTAATGAAAAACGTCATTCAAAGTTGGAAAACCTTGCACAAACTCACATGACAAGTAAAAAATATCAATCTTCCAAGGGTTCTGGATCAAATGGTATGCTATACGTATGGGTGCACACCGAGACATGGCCAGCAAACAAACTCAAAAGTCAATGCACAAAATGACTTGCATGTATAATTGAGGCTTAGTTTCCCTTGAAATCGGTGGACTAATAATAAAACTTTACTTTAACCATTCCTCTGGGAACTTGACGCAACTTGGAGAACGCAGATTTAGCCGCTAATTGTAGTTTTAGGTTAAAGGGGGATAAATTTGTGTGTATCAATTAAAAAGTGTATCTTTATATACAGCAAGATCCCACTGATCCAAAACTTTTTGCAGATTTTAAATTTGAGCTGTAGAAATCATCATTTGAAAACACAGCATTTACAGACAAAGACCTATTGCTCCAGAAGCAGAAATTATATGTGACCCATGTCTGACCTCTTTGCCTGCCTGTCTGCCTGCACACTTTCTGCAACATTTAAGAGAATCAGCAGGGAAAAGAAAAAAGGGGGGAGGGAGGGGGAGATGTGTAAGCAGAGCTGTGTCCATTGTGAGGCTGTGCAGAACTTATAAGTGTCGCACACTACAAGAAGGCAGCGAGTAAGGGAGGGTGGGGTGAATAAGGAGTACTTACTGAACATTAACAATTTAATTACAAAGCAAGCACAGATAAATATGTGTGTTCCACCATTTTACTTACCTCAGATTGCAGTTTCAGAAAATGTTAAGTTGTTTCAGTGAGTATAGTGACCCCCTAATTTTTTTTTATGTATGTGTTTCACTTTAAAAAAATTACCATTCCCAAAGATGATCATCAGACCATCTTTGGGAATGGTAACTAACTTGCAATACAGGCAAAAATGTCCATTTTCCATGTTCAAATCTGACCAGAAAAATCACTTTCCGGAATTTTTTTCCAAGAAGTGATTTTTTTATTTATTGGTATAGATCAATAAGTTGGTGATCAAAAGTGAACACCAAATTTTTATCTCTGCTGCCATTTTTTTTCTAAGGCTTTGCTAACAAAGACTTTGAAAAAATACTATCAGAGGGATGCAATAAAAGTTCTAATTGTTAAATGGTGTTAGCTTTGCCCCAACCAATCAGATCTTATTTAACATTTGGAAGTTAACATCTGATTGGTTGGGGCAAAATCAGCACCATTTTTAACAATAAGAACTTTTATTGAATCTCCCTGTGTATTTGTGAGTGAATCACTGATTCATTCACAAATACTATAGCAAGCCGGCTTGCTATACACAGTGCCGGCTTGCTATAGCTCAGTGGTAAACTGCAATTGGAACCCGATCGCAGTTTATTACTGCACTAGACCACCAGGGAGGAAGTATGGGGAAGACCAAAGGGAAGCCCCAGATGTCCAATGACGTCACAGGGTTTCCATTTCTGATGTGGCTCTGCATAGAAGGAAGAGCTGTGTACGGGGAGGAATTCCCTATATCCGGCACTGAAGGGCGGGTGTTTTTGACCCAATCTGGGGAGAGGGAGGGCACTCCTATCGCTGGTAGATGCCCCATTTTTTTTTAAAGGGGGAAGCCAGGTACATAGAGCATTCGTATCTGGCAGGATAGTCCTCCCATACAGGTACATAGAGCATACGTACTTGGCATGGAAAGGATTAAGGCGTGCCCAAAAAACAACAACTTTGCAGCACAAGAACACAGTTTAAAAGTACACTCACAAAAATATGCTTTAATATAAGCATTGCAGCACTTAGAAAACTTTTGTATCTGTGCCGATAATGCATATCCGCACATTCAACTGATAAGCAAAAGGAATCATTGCTCTCCTGTTCCAGAAGGCACATAATAGAAAATTTAGAGCAAAAATTGTTCAAAGCCAAATTAATGTTGCACACGTGTCTCCAGGTATATCAAATGGGCTCCCACCTTCCAACTGGTCCGGCCAACCAGTTAGTCAAATATTTCACATACAATTTAAAAAGGAAGGGGGCAATGATAATGATTGCTTGATAAAGAACTCATTGTAGTCTGAAACATGTCGCAATAAAGAATATCGTTTGCAGTCTGAGATGCTGCCTCCTCCTTTTAAGTTACAGTATATGATCAAAAATTTTTACCAAATTACATGGCAAAATTCCTGACTATACTTACACTTCATGCATTGGCAAAACAATAAAAGATTAAAACTGCTATACATTACAGAAATGTTTTACCAGTTGAACACTCTTTAAAATCACTGGAGCTAGTACATCTGAAGTTATCAGGCACATATAATACATCTTCTAGTTCCCTTAAGACATCTGAAAAATAGATGAAAAGTGAACAATGAGACACTGAAAATCACAATAGCAATGTAAAATGGAATAGTAAAGCTGGAGACACATCTGTGATCTGCTGCAAATGTGATTATACAATCCTGACCCAATCTTATTATACTCAGTAAAGGGATCGTTCGAGTACTTTGACTTAAAAACATTCATCTGTGATGCCTTTAAGGCTGGGTTTAGGACAAATCGGCAATAGTGGGCAACAGTAGGCAACAGTGGGCAATAAGTGGCCACAGCCGACAGTTCGCGTGACCAATCGTGCGGTCGCATAGGGAACCATGCATTTGGCCTCAATTTACCAACAGTCCCGATCGCCTGATCCACGTCACTATCGGCTGGAAAATATCTGATGTTGTGTACCCAGCCTAAAGCTTTAACAAAGAGGAAAATTGGGAGGATTTTACAACTTTCAAAAGACTATCTCTGAGCTAAAACAGTAGGTAGTTGCATTGAGAAGGTAGCCACGGTAGCAGACTTCATACAGCATTATTCCAAATCCTGTATGCAGATCTCAAGGCCCAGCCACAAAATCTTAAATTAGGTGCAATAATCTTCAAGTGGGCTAGAAGACACAATATCCATTTTTAAAAAAAAAATATATATAGGGTTTTATAAAGAATCACCCTAATTTAAAGGGCATGTCCACCCTGAAATCTATCTTTTTATATTAGGTAGGTAGCAGCTGCCCACCCCCAACCTCCATAATATAACTTATAAAATATTCTCAGATCTTTACTTTCAGACCCTTCTCTCCCGCCACGTCTCCTAATCACAGACACGGCTGACATCATCGAAGACGCTGCGGGAGAGAAGGCTCCGTAAGAAACTATCGGGGCATTTTTTAAAAAGAAAAATATTATGGCGGTTGGAGTTAGAGGATTTCACATAAGATGCCACGGATCCGGATGGATCCGGATGGTGGGAGGGGGGGGGTTGGAGTTGGGCAGCTGTTACTTACCTTGTACAAAGAGGATTTCACATAAGGTGCCACGGATCCGGATGGATCCGGATGGTGGGAGGGGGGGGGAGGGCTCCCCTGCGCATGCCTCAGACCTTGATGAGGTTGAGGCAGATACTGGCACCGGATGAGTCATTGACAGCTTCTACACTGCAGTTTCCAGGACTTAGAAAAGGCACAGCAGGAGAACCATAAAGAGCAGAGATGTAAGGTACAGAATGTGGCCAGTATTGGGTTAAATTTCAGTTTTGGGGGGTGGACATGCCCTTTAATTCATTATTAGACTTGTATTTCTCCTTTAAGCACTGGCTATTGCAATGTCTTTTTGGATCAAAATAAAAAGCTTATTTGTTGAAGCTGTGAAAGATTCCTTATATGCATAAGCTATGTGGCTTATACTCAAATACCTGAAATCATTAATAAAAATGTATAAAGGAGAATTATACTCATGCAGCAACTGCCTTCTTTCTGCCTCCTCCCACAGTCATTGTCACTGATGATTCTCCCATTTTTGACATTTCTGACATACTGCATGAGTATAATTCTCCTGTAAGTGGTGAAGAACAAGTGTCACATGTAGGTCATTATAGAGAATATTTATTGCAGGTGGAGCTGTAATGGTTTCTAGTTTAGCAATCTTCAACAGGTTTGGTAAATTTTTGGCTTCTTTATCTATACATTTGCAAAACTTTTTTTTTTGTCCCAAGATTACCTTTCTCAGTGTTGCTTACACAATAGCTATGTAAATCAGAAACATCAGATCCTTTATCTTGACTGTCAGTTTCTAAAAACCCCAGGGATAGCATGCTGCTCTCTGATAGGTCACTCTTGTAGCTTGCTACTCCACTACTGCTGCTGCTGCTAAAACTTGATTCTTCATAATGATCCTGATACAAAATATACAGTGTAAGTTAAAAACAAATATTTAAGAATGTTTTATACAAGACATATATGGAATAAGAAGACATGTTATATTATTCTACTGGAATTAGTCTATACTACACACTGTAGTAAAAGAAATATATATATATATATATATATATATATTTATTTATGTATATATACCTATATATATATATATATATATATCCTCCTGCTTCATTAGTCTCAAAAGGTAATGCCTGTTGGTTCCAAGCGCGCACAATGACGTCATTGGTGCATGTCAGGAAATCTCGGTGGGGAGGAGATACACATTCAACTAACTAACAGAATCAAGATGTCAGCAACTTTGAAGCAGGAAAGGTAGGCTCTGGAGGGGCATAGACAAAAAATGGCAAAAGATTTTTTAAAGCTGCAGCTTTCAACTAAACTTTTTACAGCATACTTATCCTTTAATAGCAGCACTAACTCTGATGTGTTGCTGCATAACTTTAATCCAGTAATTGTTTTGCTCAAGCTCAGTTCCCCAGCCCCCTGCTAGACTATCTGATTCTCTGTGAGAGCAAGCATGCTCAGTAATGCCTTGGGAGAGGGACTTTCCCACCATGCAGTTACTTACTGTCACCATTCCAGTTACAGCAAAACTATAAATAACAGAAGAGTTTATGATACTAAGGCACTTGATTCACAGCTGAAGTGTAAGATGTTTCAGAATTACAATTTCCAGTAATGGACAATTTAAAAAAACAAATATTCCAGTGTATATCCTTTTAATACACTAATGTGCTACTAAGTTCCTGTTTATCCAGGGCAGGGATCTTTTCCAATTGCTGTTAGGAGTCAGAAAGGATTCCACTCCCTTTCATACTAGTTTTTTTTTTCCTGTTTTTTTTTTTAAACTGTTAGGAAGGGATCATGGGTGGGCTAAAATGGTAGGACTAGATAAATGTATATCTTTAGTCAACCTTAAATACTATGGGGCCGATGTAGTAAAAAAAAAGTTATGTCTTACCTGACCGAGATCCCGCAATGCTTTAATCTCCTTTGTATATTCAATAGGCCATGCCACGCTATATCCAAAAATGTTTGGAAATAGCTCGGCCAGCGCAAAATGACTGCAAAACCCATGCTAACCCGATATTACAATGGGTAGGTTTTGCACTAATTATGGCCAAAAATGGCTAATATAGCATCAGCCCGTATTTAACTATACGATGTTACTACGTGATTAAAATTTTAATAGAAACTGAAAGTTTACAAAAAGCAAAATAAAACTTTTTTGATATATTAATTAATGACAGGAAGACACGTCTCATTTCCCTTCATAGAAATATTTATCAGTCTGACAACTTGCAGTGTGGCATATTTTTCATTGTCAATCAGTGGCATAGCTTTCTGAGAGCTATGGCACATAACTTCAACAAATTAAAGACTTGTAGAAGCCAATAGTAAGCTCATAACTAAATTTGTGGAACAAGGATACTGGAAAGATGAGCTGATAAGGACAAGTAGTGATGTCCTACAAGTTAATGGAAAACAGCTATTAAAACAAAAAAAGACAAAGGGTCAAAAAGAAGAGATAATTACTTTTCTTAAAGCACAATTATACTCACCTCCCCCTCGTTCCTTTCCCTCCATTCCTGCAAAGTACCCAGGGTAAGGACCTGTAACGTAAAGTCCTCATCTCTGGGTACGTTACAAAAGACCTGCACTACTTACTTGTAATCTCCCTCGGCGCTGCGGTCCGATCCTCCCCACTGGCACTTTGCGTGACAGGTCGCGAGGCAGCCAATGGGAAGAAGCGCTCTGCAAGGAGGCATGTCTTTTCATTGGCTGTCTCCCGGACTGCCAGTGAAGGTGCCAGTGGGGAGGATCTGACTGGAGTGGCAAGGGAGATCACATGTAACTAGTGCAGGACTTTTGTAAAGTACCCAGAGGTGAGGACTTTATGTTTTAGATCCTCACCCTGGGTACTTTGCAGGAATGGATCGGGGAAATGGTTAGTATAATTGACCTTTAATATGTTTGGCCCTAAGAGCAGTTTAATAAGTGATATTGTATTGGGGCATTTTTCCAACTTGCAAAAGGACACTGAATATGGTAAGTGGTTTTAAGGATCCTACCCTATTTTTATACAGAAGAGAATGGAATATTGGGGGTAGACTCATGAAATCTGACTTGTATGACCCTTTAAAAACTACAACACACCTAAAATAGCTATGTTCCCATGTTAAAAGATATGTCCCTTGATATGTTGTAGAATTTACCCCAAAACCTAGACCCCTCTAGGTTTAAATCTTTCAAATCGGCTCCTGACCAGCATTCATGGCAGTGATTGGTTAAGACATCTTGTCTCTTCTGATGATTCCGTGCACAGAAAAGGCATGGAACAGCAGCAGAATGAAGCTGAGGGAAAAATGTCTGGTAAGCATATTTAGGAGCCAATTTGAATGATTTAAACCTAGCGAGGTCTAGGTTTTGGGGGTGTTATACAATGTATCAAATTTTTGGGGTGGACATACCCTTTAACTTCCCTTGTTGTTGTTCAGTAAACAAAGGAGACCACGTGACCACCCTTTTAGCGTATCTCTTGATACCCATCAAGAGATACTTTACATGCTTGATTGAGTTAGTAATATATGCATTAATGGGCAACTGTGGTCTCTAAACCAGATAGGCTTAAATGGATGCCTCCTTAAAAATTATCCCTGAATTATATCTCTGGTTGCAGCCTGTGAGAAATTATATTGTGGTGAATGTTCAAATTTCCTACTTCCAGTTCCTACCCCCTACAGAGGTAGGGCATGTTGACTTAAGACTTAAAGGAGAACTATAGTGCATATAAATTTTTTCCAAAACAGTTAAAATAAAAGTACTTGGAGCAGAGAGGTAGGATTGGTACTATCTACCTCCCTATATAATTTCTATTAGGAGTGGCAGCATGAAAAACTGCCAGTCTTCCTGTGTGCTTCAGCGCTATCTTTAATACAGGAAGGCCCTGGGCATCAACCTGTCAGATTAAAACTATACATACAGTATCTCCTCAACAGATTCAAACAATATTGTGAGGTAGGAATAATCAATCCTACCTCCCTGCCCCAGGCACTTTGTGATTTAGGGTTGTGTCAGGAAAGTGTGTAGTGACTTGGCAAGAATGGGTTAACTATTGGTATTAGTTCTTGCAAAGAACCAATAAAAATACCATTCCACCCTGGAACAGTCCTATTGTTTATATTACGATTAGTGAAGCATGGAACCAGATCTTCTTTTCCAGACAATGTGGGGCCGAACAGTGTATCTGGAATTCTCTTCAGCTAGGGGTCTGGTGGGTACCCAAAAGCTAGGTACACACCTAGCGATTTTTCCTCCTGACCGACTGTTCCATACTTTCGACCGGTCGACCAGGAGGAAGGACTGGCGGTCGCGGCAAAAGCAGCCATAGAGGACTGCACGATCGGACGAGGTTTTCCATCATGTCCAATCGTCCTTTCGTCCGTTTCGGACGAACGATTGGTCAGACATGACTGTATTCGGATGCGATAATTTCGGTCCGATCGACCAATACACTGAACTATCGGTCGATCGTACCGAAATATCTAATCGTGTGTACCCAGCTTAAGAGGTCATTTTAAGGACAACCATACATGTAAAATAAATGTATTTTGGTATTGGATTATGTAAGACAGAAACCAATATTATATTTGTGAATGGAAAGGAAGGCCCCTCAAAATGATACCCAACATGAAGCCCTTATTCCCTTGCCAAGGCAAGTTATTAATATCTTGGGAAATATGGATTACACACAGGTCATGTTTGGTATTGGAGGAATTGATAATTAATAAAGGAGAGGAATATGTGGTCAATATCCCAATACAATCCCAATAGAATACAGAGAACTCAGTTAGCCTCTGATAGGTTTATATGTGGTTGAATGAAATGTTTTGCAGTGTAAATGCTAATTAACTCTGTGACAGCTTGTGAAGGACTGATGCTAATTAACCAGTTAGTTGCTGGAGTGAATGGTGTAGTGTTAACCATTTAGCTGCCAGGACAAGGGTGTGCATAGTCAGTGAGAGTGTTTTTGGGGCGTCTTTAAGGCCATAACTTAAAGTGGTGGCAGTGAGTACCGATTGATTGGTCAGATCACGTGCCCAGTGAACTGGCATTCGTGACAGGTTGATTTTGAAGGTACGATGGAAGACGTTTTATATAACACTTAAATTGTCCACAGTTAGGATCAGCAAAGGTTAGAGGAAGCAGTGAATCAAACTTTACTGTGCATAGAAAATAAAATTTTTCGGGAGGCCATCTGCCCCCTTCAAGTGCCCTTGTAGCAAAGAATATACATCTGCATTTCTGAACATAAAAGATCTATCATTAGATTTGATTTAAAAGACTAAAGCACGCAAATACGTGTTGGTGAGCATTTAAAAAAAACTTTTAATGTGGAACCCTCTTTCTATATGGAACCCTCCCTTCTTTCATTTTTTTTTATGTGATTATTATAAGTAATCTGGCTATTTATGTTTAAGACAAAGCTTTATTGCAAATATATTCATCCAACTTTTTATTGATATAGAACCTTCCCTTTTTAATGCCCCCTTTTTACAGTATATGCAACTTTTAAATGTGATTCTTTTAAGTACTTTTCAAGGTATTTAGAAGTACTTTTCAAGGTACTTTTAAGTACTTTTTAAAGGGTAGGCCATATGGACAGGAACCTATAGGCTATATAGACAAAAACTTATAACCATAGAGACAGGTACTTATAATTAGGACCAATAGAGGGAGCTCTTCTTTAGAATAGTAGGATCCCATTCATTTTTAATAGGAACATCAAACTCTCCTTGTGTTTTCCATAGATAAATAAAGCATAGAGCCTCTTAGACTTAGAACACTAAATAATCACATATCTTATGACACTAGGCAACTAGAGGTATGCCTTAGTACAAAACAAAATGAAACTGGTAGGTGGAACACATACCGCATGATATCAAGAATAGCCCAACACACGGAAGCACAGAAAATTAGGTAGTAAGTCAATGAAACGCGTAGAGACAATTAGCTAAAACCACCAGACCTAGAGCATTCCTAAAAACGTGCTTTGTAGACTCCCCAAAAGTGCAGTTGTGCTTGAGCTAGATTTTTAAACTTTTATGCTGATTGGAGACAATAAAACACTGGAAAACCAATGTGTTTTTAATATATTTTTATATGAAATGTATGAGATATGAACTGTTAAGTTACTAAATTCACACTTTTTATCCCTTTACCCTTTTTTTTAACCAATACAAAATATACACAGGGAGGAGGAACACACAGCCAGGAATAGCAGAGGAAATTTGGACAAGTAAAATTGGAATACTGAGCTTCGCAGTGAACCAAGAACAACCCCATAGGCGCAGGGGACAAACATATTTTATACTAACCTAAATGATGCTTTAAATATTAAATGTTTTTTTTATAAAGTCTGTCTCTTTGTTATAATGCATACATGTCTTAATATATATATATAAAATCCATGTCTTACTATTAGTAATGTATGTCATGAACACGTGAGCCATGATAATATAAGGGTGTTGGATTGGTGTTTTCTGTAATTGCATCTGATGAAAGACCATGATGGGGGTATGAAACATGCTGTGCTGCATCCCCAATAAGCATCGCCAAAGCACTGTGAATTTAGTTCGTGTGTAATATTATATTTCGTTATTTTCAAATCTGAGGCTTAGGTGTATCGTTTCCACATGGTTGAGGCTACTTGAATTTGCTGTAAATACCTGCTGCCTGAGGACCCATATTCGCTTGTTTATAACACTATGTAATGTAATAACCTGTATCTGTAACCTCCTTAAGAAGCCTATGAACACATTGTTAGAAATACTACTGGATTTTCATTCACTCAGAGATAACACTCATGACGTCAGATCAGTTTGCCACCCTCAGTATACTGTGTAGGTAAAGCAACAAAAACAAAGATATTTAGGAAGTGCTTTTAAAAATGTGTCAATAAATGTATACCAACATACGCAATATTAAAGGGCAATTATAGTGAGAAAATTGTTTTTTTTTTAATTTCTTCTAATGTATCCTATAAGTCATCCCATCCACCAGGGTACCTTTAGTTTCTTTAAATTCTACATAGTCCCCGAGATACAAGCCTTTGAATATGCTGTGATTTGTAGGAGCTGCTACACATCATCTGTCACTCAAAGGCACACACCCACACAATCCAAAGCTCCCATGCAGTACTGTCACACACTCTCTCACCCACACTATATGTACCATGTGCAACATATAGTCAAATGCTGTAGTGCTAAACACAATCAATAAACCATTAACCCAGTAATATGAGCACAACACACTATAAAACAGCCCGTCCCCCCAAAAAAATATCTTATATACATACATACAAAACCAGTGACTCAAATGGAACACTAATACAGTATATATAATACAGTAATACGTACTATATACCAAACAAGACACACAGTGCAATCTATGAAATATATAGACTAAAGCAAATGAAATGTATCAGGACAACAAGCAGTGTCACTGTGTTTGTGAAGGTCTCACTACAAGCTGCTGTTACACTGACTCTTCAGTGATTATGATCTCAGCTAAGCAGGGGGAGAGATGAACTTTAGGTAAAAATAAATAACAATTAGCAAAGTTAGAGAACAGGCAGAGTTCAGTAACTTACTTGTAAAGAATCTCAGCACCACTTGTCCTCCTCTCTCCCCCTCTGCCCCTCCCTTCAGCATATTGCTACTTTATTCCACACTTTGACTGCTTGCAGTCTAGCTCTGGAAGAGAGGGGTCAACAGGATGTCAGCACTTCATTTAAAGTCCTTTCAACTGACAATGCTCGGACTCTGTATACAGCCCGTCACTGCTTGAGGGGGAGTAGACAGAGAGGGGAGGGGGACTACACAGCTTGGTACAAACTTCTGCCAGTGTGAAGAAACGAAGCCACACAGAAACATGAAAGTAAGGCAGCTTATACTAAGTGATCTATACATTGTATACAGACAAAGTTTTTTTTTCACTATAGTTGCCCTTTAAAATGGCTTTGCAAATATCACTTTTTTTTCACCAACACTATTTAGCACAGCCTAGATTTTATAGAGCACAGTGCATTTCACTGTATGTACTCAGGATGTACTCAGTTATATGTAATAATGATGCTTTTATGTGTAACATATTCTAAAATACAGAGCTTCAGCTATCCACATACAGTGCTACCTACAGTATGTAGTAACATGTGTGTCAAATCATCTCAAGTTTAATGTCTTAATACTAAACAGAATTTAGATGTTTATTTATGTATTTGTTTATTTTGTTATATACAGTCGTGCTGAACACAAATGGACATATATATATATATATATATATATATACACCAAATGTATATTTGGTTTGCATGTTTTCCGACCCCTAGCTGCCTAGGGGAACATGAGAAAGCATAATTTTGCTGCATAACAGATTAGCCATATGTCTGAAAGCTTTCTAACTATTGCAGTTTTGGGTTTTGGGGGTGATTTAACAATCTACAATTTTTCATTTGAGGCGTGAACTGTTCCTTTAAAAAGCTTTGGCCTGGAACCATACTGTCTGGGAGACACAGTAGTGAGTTGGTAGTAATTTGTACAAAATCACGCTGTAAATAATATCTGCTTTTTGACCACTAACTATGATGAAAGATGGGTGGAGTAAAGCAGCATGGGCCTTGGGTGGTGTTTCATATAAATAAAGCAATGTATCCTGTCTTACAAATGTTAAAATAGTTTGGGAAATACAGTAACTGAAAATGGAAAATGCACTTACATAAGGTAGGGTGACTAATTGATCACGATATGTCCCAACATTCTTGTTTGCCTCCATAAAATATTTTTGAGCACGTTTTCGCTCTCTTTCCAGTTTTCTCTCAGTCGCAATTTGGGAAGAGGATAAACTATCCATGTATTTCATCATAACATTTGCTATGAGACCACATACTTCTACTATATCAGGACGAAGATCTGCATCAGATGTTAAACACCTATATGATAAGCATACTTTTTCTTAATAACTTAAAGGAGATTTAGACATTAACATATCCTTAATTCCCAGTCCCAACTTGTATGATTTAAAAAAGGTAACCTCATTTATTCTTACACAGTCAGGCAAAACCTTGACTAAAGCAGGTAGCCTGTTTATTTTTTCCTCTACCTTATCTAGATGAAAACTATTATGCATGCCATTCCCATAGTGTCAGGTGTGTAAATAATGAGGAAATGAAGGAGGGCTTTGCTCATTATTTACTGCACAGATAAAATCATAATTTTAGCCTTTTTCAAAAATCTCAAAAAGTCAATTTCCCGATATTTCACTTTACTAGCATGGAAAGAAGTTATTTTTACAGCAACTACTCAACTTGCTGATAACAAGTTTTTGCTTCTCGGGGTGAAGAGTAGCATGATTCTTCTTCTGAGTAACTGGCCACTGAAACAAAAGGAGTCAAGGAAGAAATCCATGGTGGGGAAAAATTGGTAGATTTTCCCCCACCTTGCTTTTTCTCACAACATTAGCAAAAAGCACAGGTAAATTTGCCTTTCGATCACTAAAGTAACAACAGTTTGTCCAGTATGCATTTGATTTTATTTAACCTGATTGCTAATGCCTATTTGTACTAGATCAGAATTTAAAAGTAAGCTACCAGTATTACCTTTTGATTATGTTTTTAACTTTGTCTGAGTAGATATCTTCTGGAATCGGAGCATATACAGCTTCAACTATCTAAAAGTCACAAAGTATAAAGAAGGGATAAGTATATAATAAGTTATCAGTATTAGTATAAGTTCTGAAAATTAAAGGGCAGGTCCACCCCCCAAATCCATAATTGCCCAGAGGGAGGGGGGCGGGGGGGAGCCCCATAGTACATTTCCTCTTAGAGGACAAGAAGGGGGCAGAAACATTTTTAGCCACAGACAGACTCATGTTCTTCATTTTGCTGGAATTTCACAAGGCACTGCAGGACAACCATATGGAGCAGAGGAGTAATGTAAGGATATTTAACACTACACAGTGGGGACAGCATTGGGGCAGATGAGTATCTACATTTTCAGAATATTATCATTGAAAAATCAAATATTATAATATAAAAAATTAGATTGAAAATTTAGATAAAAAATTCTAAATTTGTAATAGAATATTCCTAAAATTCCAATTTAATTGGGTTAAATTGGATTTTCAGAACTTCAATAAGTTCCAAGGAACCACTGTTGGAACAAACTCACCTGTTTTGTTCATCTCTAATAATTAGCATTTTAACATATAATAATCCTGACTATGCCAAGAGACGTGCTGATTTCTTGATGTTAAAAAGTGACATATACAGCAAGCAAAGTGAAGACAATTCACTTTTGATCAGCATATACTGTACAGGACCCCATTCTGTCTTACTCCCACTCTAATAATCAGTGCTATTGCCAATGGTAGCTCCAAATCAAAAGAATGAAATATTTTTGGTTTGCTCCCACACATTTTATGCCATCTATTGATCTCCAGTTAGACCTCCTTATTATATCTATTGGCTGTAAACTTTTTGATGCCTCTACCCATGCTGGAAAGAGCCAAATGCCGATTCAGTTATTTATTCTTAGGCATCTAGATAATAAATTCATATTGATATTACTGAACATATATTTAGCCTCTTCAGGAGTCCAGGCATTTGCTAATAAGACAGACTATCAAAACAGATCAATGGCAAACGACACTGCTTTTATTTATATAAACGTTTATGCTTTAAAATGTGCAAACCTGCGTACTTTGGTTGCCAATGTAAGCATGTTTGTACTATGAAAGGGTGGATTCAGTGTTGCCATCTGATAAAGAATACATCCTGCAGCCCATACGTCAGCCTTTTCACCATATGGTTCACTTTTAACAACTTCAGGGCTGTTATGAAAAAAATAAAAATCAGCACTCCTCATTATTAGATACTGAATAATTATATAACAACATTAAAACAATTAAAAGCACTGTTTAACTTGCCAATTTTAATAGCTATAACACAAAACTAATTTAATAAATTAATGAAACTGCTCAGGTGGAGCACCATTTGTACATTTGGGGAGTAAGGAAGGTAAGTATAATTGTCCTTTAATACATTAAAGGGAATGTCCACCTCTCTGGAAAAAAAATTAGTATGTTATGCAAAACCCCCCAAAACCTGGACTCTGTTTTTTTTCCAATGATTAAATCTTCTTCCAGCAAGAAATCTTATACTTACAAGTTGCAATCCTCCGCCGCTTCTTGTCTCTCCACACCCCCTCCACTTTGGCTGCTGTGTTCTTTTTGTGTTCCCGAGCAGCGGCAGTGGAAGCTGCCCCGGGAATGGCAGTCAGTGATTGGTCATGATGTTACTGTCACGGCTGACACTGAATGCCTTACCCGGGAGTGGAGAACAGATTGCCGAGCCATGGTGGTGGATTGTGGAGCTTGTAAGTATAAGATCTCTTGCTGGAAGCAGATTTAATCATTGGAAACAAAACGAAGTACAGGTTTTAAGGGTTTTTGTATAACATGCTAACTTTTTCTCAGAGGGGAGGACATTTCCTTTAAGGTCTATTTGTCTGAGTGTAAGTGCCATATGAAAAAAAACAAATACACCTAATATAGTTTGGAGTCCAGCAAGACCAATTGTTTGGGTAAACCTATGCATAACTGGTATCATAGAGATTTGAGTCCGCTCCCTCTATGCAGTCCATCAAGGCTGTGACAACTGGCATCACAGCCAATATTTGATTGCTGTTACACCTGCTGCCTTCTCTGCATATGCCCAAGCTTATAAAAAGCTCCTTAGGCAGAGGGAGGAGGCAGATACCTTTGCCAGAAAGGAATAGAACTTATAATTACATTTCTGGTTACAAATGCAAACAATAAAATGCTAAAAATAGCATTTGAGGTAACAGGCAGAAAACTGTCAAGTCACCAGTTTTTTGATTTTTAGTGCGGACGTGCCCTTTAAACAAACACATTACAATGGGTCAGGTAATGTTTTGAAATATATGTTTTTTTCAGAATGTAGAATCTGGCAAACAATGTTCATTTCTATTCCTTTACTTTATTAAATAATAAACCGGTATTAGCTCTGAACCTTTTAGCAAATTTATTTCATCATTGCCATGATGTCAGAGTTTATGTTTTAGCAAAAAGTAATTTCATACAACATCTCTCCATATGACTCCAGTTTCTCACCATGGGAAAAATGTGATTTAGTAAATTGGATTTATGCAATATGTTAATAAGGGAAATCACATAGCAGGATATTTCTATCATGCTAAACTACCACTGAGAATTGAATTGCATTATTGTAGTCATATGAAAATTTACTGTGAGAATTCTAGAATAGAAATCCCCAAATAAACCATTGCACATGCCAACAGGCACCGTAACATAGGTTACTTACCAAGAGTAAAGAATTGTCCCCACAACTGATGTAAGTTTGCTATTTTCTTGCTTCTGTTTAGCGAGGCCAAAGTCAGCTACCAATTTAGATACAAAAAATCATTAAAACTGACCATAAACAATGCTTTGTGGAACTATTTTCACAATGTCCGTTAAGCCCACAAAAGATATTAAAATGTCATTGCTTCCTTTTCACTCAATCTTTCAACTGATATGGTAACTGTACTGTGCTTATACTGTATAGGGTTTTGTAGCTATGTTATATAATTATTTTATTACTTTGTGTGTTATATGGATCCTGGTTAAAGTCTGTTTTCATAGTTATTTAGCAGTCGTTCAATATTTCTATACTATGGATACACCTATATTTTATATTTAGGATCTCATATGTCTTATGTATATTATCAATAAATGTACACAAAGATTAATTTTTTACTTTGTTTTTTTAAGCTACACAGTTATTATATACTAGACATTAAGCCTGTTACATTAACGGGCGCTAGAAGCCCAGAGACCCCCCCTCAGTGTCCCAAGGCCAAAGACCCCCTCTGTCCCAAAAGGCAGAGTCCCCCCCTCTGTCCCGAAAGACAGAGTTCCCCCCTCTATCCAAAAGGCAGAGTCCCCCCCTGTCCTAAAAGACAGAGTCCCCCCTCTCTGCCCCAAAAGGCAGAGTCCCCCCTCTGTCCCTAAAGGCAGACAGAGACAAAGACAGAGATCCACCTCTGTTCCAGAGCCCCCACTTTGTCCCAGATTTCCCCCTATGCGACAGAGGGGGAACTCTGTGGCAGAGCCCCCCCCCTCTGTGATAGAGTCCCCCACTGTGGTAAATTCCCCCCTCTGTGACAGAGTCCCCCTTCTGTGGCAGAGTCCCCCCTATGTGGAAGAGTCCTCCTCCCTTTGTGGCAGAGTCCTCCTCCCTGTGACAGAGTCCCCCCCTCTGTGGCAGAGTCCTGTCTCTCTGTGGCAGAGTCCCCCTCCCCCTGTGAGAGTTCCTTATGTTTCTCCCTCTAGTGGTGAATCAATTGAAACTGCAGGGACTCTCACTCTCCCTCTAGTTGTGAGTCCATAGGAACTGCAGTGGCACACACACACATGCAGCATGGAGACAGCAGTTAGGCTTTTAATAATGTTTAAAAAAGCCTGTAAGGCTGCTTTATTTTATAGAAACGCTGTGCATATTTTATGAAACACAATGCACAATGCATGTTGCCACAAAATTGGCCATAGACACAATGATAGTGGCCGTATGATTCATGGATCTTACAATCGGTATTGGCCATCAAAAAAAATTTTGAAGATAGGAAAAAAATCATACGATCATCTGCTTATTACCCATACACAGTGATGAGATGTCAAGTAACAATTGGGTGACCTGCTATGACCTGAAAAGTCTGAAAATCAATCGTTACTCAGTAAGAATGAGGTGCATTAAATCAGGAAATGCCTCTAGCCTACAGAATAACAGATGTTTTCAGCTGTAATTTAACATACAATTAGCAGCTCAGGGAGCTAAAATCTTTAGCAGCACTCCATCATCATCTTTTATTGCCTGGGTGCTCTTCAGCTGTATACAGAAAGAACTTTTACTTTTATTACTTTAAAGTATGAAGTAATAAAACTTTTTAAGCAAGTCCTGGAAGTTCTTTCTCCTTTGGATAGCAGGGTATACTTTATATACTAATTATATATTTATATTTTTACTAGTCAATCTAGTTCAAAATTCCAAATTTAAACAATCTGTTTCAATTTTTAGATTAGTTAGGACATAAGTAGTAAAATAGTTTTCCTTAAATATTAAATATGCAATAGAATATAGGGCACTAGTAATAAAGTAAGAACCCTAAAACAGGAAAGGTGCAAGTACAAGGCCAAAATTACTTAATCAGAAAAATAGAAAAAAATCCAAACTGCAACACTCTTGTTATAGAAAATGTTAAAAATCCTTTACTAATAATCACAGGGATATCCTAGTTAAAAATACATGCATTCTACCGTTGACATCTAGAAGGTATATGTATGCAGTTACAAAACAGGTAAGTATCCTAGAAAGTATTGGATTTAACTATACCGTATCGTAGTCATATAAAGGTAAGTATTAAGTCTTGCAGATAAAGTGCTTGAGGTCCTAACTGATGAGCAGGTAGAGGGCTAAAAACCTTGGAAGCTTTCCGAGTAGGACACGTTTCGCTCCTCCTACATCTTGGGAGCTAGTTAAGAAAGCTCCCAAGATGTAGGAGGAGCGAAATGCGTCCTACACGACTTCCTGTTTTTTAGCCCTCTACCTATATAGTTAAATCCAATACTTTCTAGGATACTTACCTGTCTTGTAACTGCATACATATACCTTCTAGATGTCAAGGATAGAATGCATGTGCTTTTAACTAGGATATCCCTGTGATTATTATTAAAGGATTTTTAACATTTTCTATAACAAAGTGTTGCAGTTTGGCTTTTTTTCTATTTTCTGATTAAATATTAAATATGTTCATCAGAGAGATTTAATTCTTTATGTTTTTACAGAACATAAATAAACTTAAAGAAATAATAAATTATATAAGTTTCAATATTAATAAATGCTTAATCACATTAAATTATAATTATTCACTCAATGCAATTTATTTTATAAATAATCTTCTGACTAAAATAAATAAATAAATAAAAGCATACCACTGTTCAATTTTTAAGCAATCTAAATTGATGGTATTTATGATATTACAGAAGGCTAATAGCACCATCCAGTGTCAGAGTTAAGAGTTACCTATTATACGCAGTAAAACAGAACATACAATATTTTGTCAGTAACTCAATGGTTCTAACATTTTTCTGGTAGAATACGAAAATCAAATATCTTCCAATAGTCAGAAAAGGGCAACGGTAACATGTTTTTTTTCTTAAAGGGCATGTCCACACCTTTAAAAAAAATTTAGTTTATAGTAGGGCTTCCTCCCCCAGCCCCAACCGCTATAATAGATTTTTCAGAAACTTGACCCCAATCATTACTTACCTTACCTCTTTCCTCCGACGCACTCTCCCGGCCCCCTGCTTGCATGAAACTGCCGGCAGCCGCGTACATGATTGGCTGCCTCTCAGCCAATCACAGATGCGGCTGCTGGCAGTGGAGAACACCAGGGGAGAGAGGTAAGGTAAGTAGAGTTCAGGGGAGTTTGTGTAAAATATATTATAGCGGTTGGGGCTGGGGGAGGAAGACCTACACTATACTTAAGGGATTTGTAGCTAGGGGGAGGGAGAGCAAAACGGGTGGGAGGGAGAGAGGGGGAGGGCTGCAGTGCACATGGCATAATTTTCCTGGAGGAAAGGAGGCAGAGTCCTACATGGACTCTGCCAGGCTCCTGGTGGCCCGTTGTTAGGACTTTGGAGGGACATTGCAGGGCAGCTATTTGGAGCTGGGATGTAAGGTATGGATTTTATTACACTACAGAGTGGGGCCAGTAGTGGGTGAAATTATAATTTTGGTGGTGGACATGCCCTTTAAATCATCATATTATTATTATGTGTGGCAAAGCCTGCTCTCTCCTATTCAGACCACTTAAGCACACAGATATATGTGAATTCTGATTAAAACATTAGCAGGGAGAAGTAATAAAAGTTCTTATCGTCAAAAATTGTGCTAATTTTGCCCCAACCAATCAAATGTTAATTACCATTTGAAAGCTTTAATCTGGCTGGCTGCCTCCACTTCTGGGTTCCCTCTATGCAGTACTCCCACGATGCAGTGTGTGTTATTGCATCGTGGGAACCAAGCAGGCAAGGAGTGCGGAGAAAACATATGTATTTAAAAGGTGTTCGTTTTCATGCTATAATGTAGGGCAAAAAGGAACAATTTTTATTTACATTGGGTGCCTGGCTCAGGCTCAGAAAAATGGAGTTAAACCCACGCTAACCCGATATTATACAGAGAAATGTGGGTTTAAAAACATTTTACCCCACACTGTTAGATATTACATTTCCTTGTTAGTTGCTAACATTTTACAAAACTATTACAGCCCATGCAATAAAAATTTGCAAAAGTTTCTCAATGCTAATAATCTACAACAACCAATCAGATATTATCTAACTGCAGTGACCCAGTAAAAAAAAACTAACATCTTATTGGTTGCTGCAAATTAACAGCACAGGCAAACTTTCGCACCTATTATTGTATCAGCCCCTTATTATTGCATCAGCCCCTTATTATTTACTTTTTAATTGTGTTCCACTTCACTTGCTGGTCCCTGCTAATCAACTGCTTGTCTCTCCCTCCTTAAATTAGTTAGTCTAGTGAGCGTTCTACATTTTTTCCCCATATGACTTTTGGCTCAAGCACTAGGAACGTCCCTGGTTGCCCCATGAATATCGATAATATGATTTTCTTTCAAATTATAAAAATAGTAATAATAAAAAGAATAGTTTATATTTATACTTACTAATTGTAACTTTATCTCTTTCACCCAACATTATATTATTGGGTGATAAGTCTCTGTGGACAATCCTTTTTTCCTTATGTAAATACCGTAATGCTAAACACAACTGAAATAAGACAAAATGTGCTCATTAGCGTGTGACTCAATAAATACAAAACCATATAATTCTCTTAAATTAGAACTAGAAAAAATCCTAAATTTTGGGGAAGATAAGGCAGCAGATTCTGGGTTATGTTTTTAACGGAAATTTACCTTCTAAGCTTGTTTTTTCTGTAAAAGTTCCCACCTCCTCTAAATGCTATTCAAGCCTTTTTAAAAGCTCTTAAATGCTCAAATGAGGTGGTTTGGGGAGCTGCAGTCAGTCTTTGGCCATAATGTTAGCTGTCACAGCCATGACATGTGACATGTGCTACCTGGAAGAACCCAAGAAGATAGAAGGGACAGCGAACACTGAACTGAAGATCTACTTTAAGAAACATCCTGCAACTGTGTTCCATGTGGGATCTCTAACCAATTTAAAGGGTTCTGGGTCCTTAATCCCAGAGTTTCCACCACAAGAGATAAGGTTTTAAAAGGTTTATTATATGGTTTTAAAAAGGTAGGGTTTGGCTATGATCTTTAATTAAGAGGAATGTTAAATTGGCCCAATAATGATACTACACTGTTGGTTTGGGATGATGCTACATTGTTGATTTGGGATTAAAAGATAAACAGTTATTTACACTCTAGTTAATTTTCATATCTCAACATATACTGTATAAATGTAATAAAGTAAAAGAAATTAAGTAATTCCTGGGTAAACATTCAAAATGAAATCTCTATTCCTGTAACTCTATAAAAATGTCTCAAAATGTCTTATCTAGGTCAGGGGTGCCAAACCTTAATATATGAATCTTAAGCTGGGGGCCACATTAAAGGGCAACTGTAGTCTCAAAACAATTTATGGTTAAATGAAAGCCGTAAGACGTAACCACAAGAGTTGCGGGAGGTGTAATTAGTACCTGGAGGTGCTTGTTTAGCTGCCCGAAGCCAGTGTCGGTCTAGGAGGAACGCGGAAACACTTGCCTTCCAGTGGGCCAGATCTGCAGTACACAGACATCGATCCAAAGAGCTTGTTTGCCACGGATTAAAAAGCTTACTTTATCCGGGGGATCGTAAGTGAGATGCTAGATGCCCAACGTAACACGACGAGAGCACGGTGCAGTATGAATCTATTTTAAACCCCGCCACTTGTGGTACATATACTTTTTACTGTTTAAGGTGTGCGCACACCGCTGAGAAATACTTTCTCCTCTCCCATCATCGCCGCGGACTATACATATATATATTCCTCGGATGCAAATCATTAGGAGGACTTTTTTGATTGATTGAGTCATCCTTCGGAACTTTGTAGCTATCTGCCTTTATCTATTTATATATATTTTATTTATTTATATATGTATATATATATGTATATATATATGTATATTTTTGTATTGCAGGTTACTAGTGCATCATATTATATGTGTGTACCTTTATAAGGTTTTTTAATATTGTGGTCGGCCGGCTATTTATGTGCATTTAAGTATATTTATTATTATACATTATATCGTGTCAATATTGTATGTGGTTTTAATGGTGGTAGGTACAGTGTTTTTTCTATTAAATGAAAGCCTGCAGTATTTCCTTTAAAATGAGCTGATAATCACTTCTCTGGATAGAGCCTGTGAGAAATTATATTGGGGTGAATATTCAAACTTCCTGCTTTCAGTAGGTTGAGTGACATCACCAGACCTCTGTCCCGCCCATCTGCCCCGGGGGAGAAGCATGCTCTGTTTTAATGCTGGGGAAATCAGGAAGTACCTAGGGGGGAATATTACAGTTGAGAAGGTAAGCCTATTAATGCAGGCAGAGGCTGGTCACGTGACTACTAGCTGGTTACATGGCTGCAAACAGGAAGTGTTCAAGCAGAAAATGATGCTGCTGAACCTTTCCAGCAATAACTTATCACAAATTTTATTTTATTTTGAAGGTGTGATGAAAGACTTTTTACATATTCCTTACTGGTTTGGAAGACTTCGAGACTACAGTTACCCTTTAACAGTATTTCAGGCAGTGACTTGGATATTTCCATTACTCAATCTCAACACTGCCCCAGGCCTTGCCCACCTCATCTCTGCACCAGACCATCCTTACTCTGCCCATGCTCATTCATAGCCCTACCTATCCTGATTGTCCCATTGGCTGCAATTATTTTCTGTTGGGCCCTATGATCTAGGTATATGCAAATTAAATGTTTGCTTTGCAGATCCCTAGGGTTATTTGTAAATTAATAGGTTAAGACATTAATTACAGAAATACCACAAGAAATGTTTGGATAAATCATCATAAGACTATGCCATGTTCCCTCATAATAATTTTTATGCAGCATGCACACAACTCGGCAGGTTAGTGCACGCAGAGTATTTCGGTGTGTAGCACACAAAATTTGATTCTGTATGAGCACACATCTGCGCAATCAACCAATATTGATTTAGATTAATCTTTCTTTGCATATTGCAAGTGTATCAGATTACATATTCTTCTAGTTTCCCTGCATATATGATAAAATAATCATAGTTCCAGAGCAATAAAAAAAGGGGAAGAAATAGTTTTATTTTAGTTCCCAGTTGTCACTACTGTACGTGTCATGCTTCCATAATACCCCATATAGAGAGATAAGAAGGCTTAGAGGAAATTGCTCTGATGAAATGGTTCAAGTACAGGTTTTGAGAGGAAGGTTTCAAAATGAGGGATATAGAGTGAATGTCATCACACAGGCAAGAGTCATGAATGTCATCACACAGAAAGAGTCAAACATGGATAAGAGAAATATAGATATAGATTCACTAAAATAATCAAGTATTTTTAACCCTGTGTGCTTTATTACAAAGTAAAATACATTTTAAACAAGCTCTGGATGTTTTAAACTAGTTTTCAACTATTCCAGAAATATTTATCCTGCTACTCTCCTTCACACTAAGAATGCTTCCTTATGTACCAATATACATTTTAATGGTTATATTTCACCATTCATAAAAAACATGGATTATGGGACTCTTGGGCACTGAAACCCCTGCCCACCTGGCAAGTAATGTCAATTTTAAAAAGCGTTATTGTTTGAACATTTGTGTTCTAGCGCTGACTAATTTACAGTAACTTATTAAGACAAAGGAATAGATCATTCTTAAACTTAAAGGTATTGCACTGTGTTGCACTGCAGGTGACTTTTACTCAGGGGTGGAGGCAATCAAGATTATATACAGTATATTGAGTTTAATCTGCATAAAGGCTTCTCCATACATCCAACTTTTGCATAAAGAGCTATCCAGGTTACTTGTTTCTTTTGCATGGTTCTGGTAGCATGGGGAAATGTTTCCCTTACCAGGTTACCGACTGGCTTTCTCATTTCAGAAGGACTTGTACAAGAATCTGTTGGCAATAAATACCCTAGAATGTGCCCCAATTAGCAAATTATAGCAAGGTTCTAGTGACCTCCTGAATGCAAGGTGTTGATTGCATTGTGGCTAAGAGGTGTTATTGAAACTGCCCAGGGTAAGGCGTCAAAGTCCAGTTAATCTAACTGAATACAACAGATACCATGACCTGGATGAGTGACAACCTTCACAAGCACCTGTCCAGGGTTAATAAAAATAATGGTATAATCAGACATCCTCATTACACATAACCAGATCAGACATTTCTTGTTATGCTGCATGCGAGTAAGAGGTTAAATTATTAATGGGACTTGCTAATCATCTTGTTTATGAAGGTTAATCAGGTAATTGTATGTGAAATATCCTGATTGTGAACTATATTGGGCCAGAGGATTTTCTTCATAATTATGGAGTCCAGAAAATTAATGAAAGCTAGCTTAATGGGTAGGTCATTATGGAAAAGTGTTGCAAGATTTCATTAAATCCAATTCAGGAAGGGGTGGAACAAGCGACATTGCTAGGTTGAGGAAGGGCATGAAGGGGGCAAGACAAAGGAATGGATAGTGGGTGGAGCTGTAAAGGGAGTGGGAAAAGAGTGGGCGGGGATGGCAGGGGAGTAAAAGGAGCATGACTGCAGGGTTGTCAGTCTGGATTTAAGCCCTTAATGCAGGACTGAAGTCAGGCTACCTATGGACATCTGGAAACCATGCTTACGGGATTACTTTGTATAATACTAGATATAAACAGTATCTGGTTAGCTAAGTGTCAGAGCATTTGCTTCTGGGATTAAAGATAAAATTCTTAATGTTAATTCTTTTGTTTTTACCTGAATAAATATATTCCAGATTTGTTCCTCAGAAAATATTTGCTTCTTCTCTTTAAGTGACTTAAAGTGCTCACCAAGAGGTGCTCCATCAATGAGCTCCATAACAATATATAATTTGTCATCTATAGAAAACAAAGAACTAAAAATGTAAGGTACACTTTCTATAAATGATAATTTTCATCAATTTGATGGTCAAACACATTATATAGAACTCAAGAGAGTATAAGGGGTAAATAAAACACAATTATAAAAAAACTGCATGTAAAATACTATGTTTGTATTTTTTGGGTTATTTTTGGGTTTGGATAAAAAAAAATACAAAAAACTTGCTGTTACCTTCTTGCACGATGAGAAAAGGGGAATTAAATTAGATGGCTCCAGCAGCAGATCAGAAATAAAGACTGATGGACCTTATAAATATATGTTTTGGTGTAAAATATAGTTTTGAGAATAAGGCACTGCAAACAATTGTCCTATATGAAGGTTAGTTATTGTAGCATGTAGTGACATTGTGATGCTTTTCTCCATTGTAATTAATAATAAAATTGTAAAGACGTGAGAGAGAAATATGAAATATCTTAGGTACCGATGAAAGAAACAGGTGGGTTTTGTTCCAACAGCGGTTCCATGGAACTTATTGAAGATCTGGAAATCCAATTTGGAATTTTTCTACATTTCTATCACAATTTTTCAAATGTTCGATAGGAATATTAAAATGGAACTTTAAAATTTTTTATTTTTGAGTTTCGGAAAAAAATATAAAATTTTCAAAACAGGCAGTTCTGAATCAAATTTATCACTAATCTCAATGTGGCCATAAACATACTCATTAGTTAGTTTAAATTATCCACTACTGGGTGTTTCGACAATTAAGTTACCCCTCTCTCTGCATCCATCCAATAATCTCTGCATCCATCCAATAATCTATGCATACATCTAATATGCATATAAAACAAATATTTCACTTGAAAGTAGGTGAGGGGGTAACAGACAAGGCTAAAGCAGAATAACTGCAAATGGCTGTTTATTGTAAGTAACTTCAACATATGGACCCTTTAACCCAAGTGTGAGAAAGGGTCCGTATGATTTGAAACATGTTGTGTTGAAGTTCAAGTGAAATACACATATTCATATTAATAATGCAACCCAAATATCAATATCGTAAGATCATTTTTGGTCTGGATGGTCAGCATGTCCTATTAGGGAAAATCTTTAAAAACCCATTGTACGATCCTCCACACATCATCTCATCCTTGTACAATATTAAGATATCCCAGTATTTTATAATCAGATTTGTTGCATGAATGTCCACCTTTAATTAGGTGACCTTACTTAAAGGGGAAATATACTCCCCTTCTCTAGCCTAGTTTCAGAGGTTGAAATCTCTGTTCCACAAATCCACCAACATGCATTAATAGGAAGATGCAATAATGGGTGCTACATTGTTTCCCTGTCTTAAATGCTTGATTACTCATTTATGCAGATGTTGTATGGCATTAGAATGTGTTTAAGTTGGAATAATAAAAATTCTTAAGCTTACGCAGCTTAAACTGGAAATAGCATCACTATTTTGTACAAGAACGAACAAAAACACAAGAGATCAAAATATTAGGCACAGTTAACATATTTTATTGCAGGAGAGGTAAGTAATGATTGTCTATCTTTGCATCTCACTGATGATTGTTAAGGTTCGTACACACGTGCGATCGCGGATCCCAACCCGCGACGCACAATGTGTCCAAACGTTCATTTCGTCCGATAACCGGCACGTGTATGGGCACTTTATCGGCCAAAATGGGCGTTCGGTTGGGGATCATTGCCCGACTGACCGGGTGGATCTCGGAACGACTGGCCGTTTCGGCCGATAAAGGGCCCATACACGGGCCGTTTATCAGCCGAAACGAACTTTCGGACACATCATGCGTCACAGGTCGGGACCCACAATTGCAGGTGTGTACAAGGCTTTAACTGTGCTAGTTACTATTAGTCAAAAGAGAAACACAATTCATAATGCATTAGCCCATTCCATTGCTTCCTAAATGGCAGAGGGCATATTAAAATAATAACATCTCTAAAATGCTTTAAAGAACTTAAATATAGAAAGTAAAGGAAGCATTTCCAGAAGATTTACTAATATACCAATATCACTAATATCACATTACCAGCTGTTAACATGATACTTACTTTCTAAAAAGGTTTTATAATAACGAACAATATTTGGATGAGAAAGCTGTAAGACACAAGGCAATGCATTATGCAGAATACATTTGTACTAACAAGAAATATGCAGAATATATGTACCAGTATGAATAGAGTATAAAGGACAAAATACATGAAAAAAATGGAATCCATTGTTTTGATTTTAAATAATATTACATTTAAATGGACTTCTACAGGCATTTAAATTACTAAGCATGTTTAATTAAATTTGACTTAATATTATTTACAATAAAATGACTGAAAACCATAAATGTACTAGTTATGATTCCTGTATTGACCCTGTCAAACAAAACACCAAAGTAGTTGGCCAATACAACAAGTATGTATATTTGATATTTTTACCAGTTTACTTACAGCAAGACTACAATAATGTTCAGGGTGGTTTCACCAAAAATGAGGCGATAGGGAAATTTTTATCTTCAGCTGCCTTGCTTAATATATAAATAAGAGTCATGAAAAATGATTTCCCTTAACTTAACTAGATTGTAAGCTCTACGGGGCAAGGACCTTATTACCTCTTGTGGCAAAGCCCTAACACTTCGATTTATATAAGTTTTATATTTATGTACTGAACTATCTATGTATTTATCCCCCTTGTTTGACTTTATTGTATTTTAATACTGTACAGCGCTGCGCCCCCAAGTGGCGCTATATAAATATACATATACATACATACATACAAATGCTGGCTTGCTTATTCAATTCTGCCCCATAATTATTGCCTATAAGTAAATGGCACGCAATTTGTTGTGCTTTTATTGCTTTAAACAAGCTAAGTGCTATAAGTAGACAAGTAAATCCTAATCTTTACTATGTAAACTAATCTTCCTCATATATACCTTAAAGGATAACTGTATTGCATCAATGCATTTTTTAAAAAATTGCATTAAAAAGAGTAAAGGTATGCAACCCTTCCCATACATTTTTTCCCTAATCTTGAGTCTCTCTCTGCCTTCAAATTAACCTTGCTATGAAGGGAGCGTAACAATTCTCTCTGCCTCTAACTTTCACTCAAAGCTAGCATGTGAGAAAACACCCCTCCACCCACCCTTGTTCAGCTTTATTATGTATGATGTATCCTATATATATATCCAGCAAAGTACTATATATATATATTTTTTTTTTAATTAATTATTAAGTAGGCATCATAGGTAGGAAAAAATCTGATGCACAAATGAAACAGACCTGTTCCTTTATTATAGTCAGTTCAGACACAATATTTTCTGCATTATTTTCTCGGTCCTTCTTGTCTTTTCCAAATGCTGGATTGTGCAAATTAATCTCTTTTAATGCAAACAGATTCTGTCCATTACTTTTCCTGACCTGCATTAAAACGAAAAGGGGTAATAAGATGTTGAAAAATTTCTTTAACAAAATTTTTTAAAATAAGTAAATTTAGTACCTTAAATGACTGAATATGCCACAGATGTGCAAACTTAGCAAAACATTTGTTGTTATTTATCATGATTTTATATTAAACTAAAATTAGAATCTGTTTTGAGGTCTACTTTCCCTTACAAACAGGAAATAAAGAAACTTTTAAAGTCCAGATAACTGTAGTAAAGTAGTTAATTGATCCCAATGAACAGTCAAATATGGTCCTTTATAAAATATGACATTTTTAAAGTAGAGGGAACTTTAAAATTCTTAAAATCCACAATTTTAGTTGTAACTGCCACCCTCAGTTTGTCTAAAACAATAAAGACAGATTTACTAAATTTATTAGAGATTAACCATATAGTTATAACAAGAGTATGATATGTTACTGTATGTTAAGAGAGAAATGGATTTTAACATTATTTATTAAGCATACACAAATAATGGATATCCTAGAGCACAGTGATATTATAATCAAATAGATTACCTTATATACACTTCCAAATGCTCCACTTCCAAGATGATCTAATATTGCATAGTTTCCTATAAATGTTGTTGTCTTTTTGTTTTGATTTATACTTTGAATACTATCAGTAACTTGCTTAAGTTCGCCTTCCTGAAAGAATGAAAAAATAATTCCTGATTTTGTTTACACAATTTCCCTAATACCATAAGAATGGTACTTACTCTCAGAGAATTCAACTTAGATACAATCTCCTCATATGCCTTAATATCTCGAACATAATGGCCAATGTCAATAAATAGCTCAAAGAGATCTGGTGGGAAGAATCTAAATAGAAATTAAAAACACATCACACTACAATGTATCTGTACAATGCTGATACTAAAACTCCTATTGGTGCCTTTTTCTGGGATTTTTTCTGGGATTTTAAAAAACAACTTAATCTCTGGAAATGGGCAAGGCTTGATGGTAGATTAGAAGAGGTTTTGGGTAAATTTGGGAAGGTTAGACGTGGTTTACATCTATTGTTACATAGATGATGATTTATTATTTTAATTACCATTTTCCAGGTCTTGGTTTATTTGAAACTACTGTATGCCAAATAGCACAGCTAGAAACATTGTAGATTTAGGGAATAATGTAAAGGCTCAGAGGGATATTTTTATAAAGGTTTGTTATAGCAATTGTAAAAACTACCTCTAGTATCAGCCATAAAGCCAATACAGGCTGCTACTTTGATACTACCTGGTTTAAAAATAAGGACCAGTAATGTTTTGCAGCCACAGCTGTGAATTATACCTCTGCCTGAATGCTCTATTGCCATTGTAAAAATGGCTGGTACTGACGACAGTTTTTACGATCAAAATATAGGTTTGTTATCGGACTCTGCCTACAAATCTTTGCAAATATGGAGTAAGATGACCGTAGATGATAAAAAACCTTTACTTAAAATTCTCCCCTGGGACACATGCTCAATGGTCTTGCATTACTAGTCTTGGTTACTAGTCATGGGGAGAATATTAGCCTAAACAATAGAAAACATCTGTTTTGTTTAGGATTTTTTTTTTATGCGATTGGATTTGTATATCTATATCTTATTTTTCATGCAGGACAATATTTTATTTCCAAAGAACTTGTGTCATTTTCTGCAGAACTAGAGGTTCCAATTGTCCTCAAAGTCAGAGCTTAGTTAAACAATATTATTGGCTGTACTGCTTATCTTTAATCTTCTTTAAAATGACCAACCACAGTTGATGTCCGTTAATTGTACCTTCTAAAGAAATCTCTGTTTCTTTCCATGCTAAACAGAAATCTTAAAGCTCTGAATGCATAACACTGTAAAATAAACAAAAACACACTAGTTAAAATATTTAGCTGACATAAAAATAAAATAACCAAAAATAAATTAACGGGCATGTCCACCCCCAAAACTATAATCCCCCCACTACTGGCCCCATTGTGTAGTCTAGTTTAATCCTTACCTCACATCCCAGCTCCATCTGGTTCTCCTGCAGTCCCCCCCAAAGTCCCAAAAACTGCCCACCAGGAGGATAGCAGAGTCCATATAGGACTCCACCTCCTACCTGGCCTCCGGGAGAAGTTTGGCATGCGTACTGCAGCCCTTCTCCCCCTCCCTTCCCCTCCCTCTCCCTCCCGATTAGGATTCCCTCCCCCTAGTGTAAAACCCTTTTGCTATAATAATCCCCCTGTCCCCCCAGCCCCAACCGCTATGTTTACTTTATTAGAAAGTGCCCCAAACATTACTTACCTCCCCTCTTTCCTCCGCCGCACTGAATGACCGGCAGCCGCATCCGTGATTGACTGCTGCTCAGCCAATCACAGACGCGACTGCCGGTCCCGCCCCTCTGCTTGCATTTTCAAGTGCCCTTTGAGGCTTAAGGGGTCCCGCAGCTCAAACCGGGATCCCCCTACCCAGGTCCCGGTTTTGAGCTCCATGGAAGGTTTGCAGCTCTTTATATAGGTTTGCAGAAGGACCAAATCCAATTGTGATTGGTTAAGATTTCAATGCTTGCAATCATAAGATCACACATTAAACATTCATATTTGAATATTCAAATATAATTGGTTAATGTGTGATCATATGATTGCAAGCATTGAAATCTTAACCAATCACAATTGGATTTGGTTCTTCTGCAAACCTATATAAAGAGCTGCAAAACTCCGCAGAGCTCAGAAGTCATTGTAGCTGATGGCAGAAGAAAGAAAACATCGGATCAAGTGGTTGGCAACCCCCGGCGACGTTGATGTGGTGTCACTGGTGGCCGCAGTGACATCGCCCAGCATTGGCGACAACAACGGAGTTGGTGTCACTGACAAGAAGACACCGAGACCTGAAAAGGTCCTTTTTAGGACCAGGGGGTCCTGGTTTCGAGCTGCAGGACCCCCCACAAAGGCACTTGTCAGTGCCGCAAGGGCACTTAAAAGTGCCAGGGAGGGGGGTCCCAGCTCGAGCTGCTGGACCCCTTAAGCCCGAAAGGGCCCTTATAAGTGCCGCAAAGGCACTTATAAGTGCCGGGGAGGGTGGTCCCGGTTTCAAGCTGCGGGACCCCTTAAGTCCCAAAGGGCCCTTGTCAGGGCCACGATGGTCCTTTTAAGGACCCAGGAGGGGGTCCCCCGAACTTCCTGCTGCGGGATTGTCAGCTGTTCGGCAATCCTCGAGCGGCCAATTTCGGGAATCCCCAGCTGCTCAGGGATTTTTAAAATCAGACAGTTGAGTTTTACAGAACGTTTGGAAATCCCCTGAGGTTTCGAAAATGGCCCGAGAAAACCAGAAGTAGCGCTCGTGTGCTCTATGTCCATTGTTTTTTTTTGCTGTTACCCGCACACGGACTTGTTCCCCCGCACACGGACGTGTTCCCCAGACCATCTCCCATGTCCCAGAGGCCTGCATGGTAAAAGTTTACATTGTTATATTTTGGAAAGTTCATCCATTTTTTAGAAGTTCGAAAGTTATAAAAAACTTTATAAAGTTCTCTTATCAGCAGTCAGTCAAGATGCAAACCAGCTGGTTCATGTCATTATGATTTGCTAGAAATTGACCATTACAATAACATGTCTGAGAGCATAATTTTCAATGATGGTTTTCGGATAGTTGTCTTGCATTGACCTACAGTCTACAAAAAAAACAGAAACGTAGACTATGGCTTCTGTGCCATGTTGTTTGTCAAAATGTAATTGTGCTAAATTAGTTATCAGTGTCCATGTCCTAAAGATCCACTGTGTGCCTTGTATTGCAATAGTATATTTGTCCTTTTTAATATACCTCATTAATACCCAACACTAAAGAGTTACCTGTAATAAGACAGTCTTGTTTCTTATGGATTCATTTTTATTTGGAAGAATCAACATTCCTATTATATAAATGCCATTTTCCTGTATGAAAAAATTAAAAATTCTGTAAAAATTAAATATTCTGTAAATATAAATCAGACAATTGTGTCACTGGAGACTAGATCCATCCAAACATCTGCTTGCCTTGAATGCATGATTTGAATTCATATATATTAAATATATTATAATATACACATATTATTATTATTATTATTATTATTAATAATAATAATAATAATATATACATAGTATATATGTTGTCATAGCTATTTGTTAAAAACTCCTTTATATATTGTGTTTATCTTAGCTCTAACCTCAAACATAAGTAAGCCTATGGACTGTACTGTGCAATTGTGTAAAATAAATAAGAAATATATATAATTTATATATGATTGTGTATATTTGAACAGCCATAGAATTGTTTTTGTTGAATTATAGATACTGCTATGTACAATACACCACCTTCCATTAAATTTCAATTCTATTTTTTCCTCAATTACTTAAATTGCTTGCGATTTCTTTCCTTTTACATAAAAGGGGTTGTTTCAGTGGTAAAAATAATTATTATTTCAATTATTTATCTATATTTCACATACCTAGGTATTCTTTTAAAAATGTATTCCTTTGCTTTACATGCTTTGCCTGTGGTCAGTAGTAATCTGCCATTTCTGATTCTTTAACAGTTCTTTTTCCCAAGTGGCACTCTTCCTTGAAATGTCCCAAACAGTAGTTTTTACTGAATGGCTATTGAATGGGTCAAACATGCTCAGATTTAGACTGAGCAATTAAATCAAACTAGGAGCTAAGACCTTAATGGACACTATTAGGTGTCCTGCAAACAGGAAATCAGTACTTTGGAAGCATGTATTTATACATGTAAAGAATCTGGGGATACTTTCCTGCTACTCATCCTGTATCCATGTATAGAGATTTTAAGATGCCTAGACTAGGAAGTGAGGGGGAGGTTCAGGTAATCAGGAAGTAACCGGTAAGTGACAAAGTTAGGAAGTGAGGGGGAAGTAAAGAGAGAACCAGTATGATGAAAAGTGACTATGATTAAGGTTTAAACAGAAAGAAGGAAACCCTTGTCAGGAAACTATTTTTTCTCAAGTAACACCCTCCAGCATACAATGTATCAGTTTCTGGTTCTGCAACACTCCTGGCTGGGAGATTGTAAGTACTGGTACAATGTTCATATCTGCCTTAAACTTTTCCATTCTGTTGAGTGGAATAAAGTGAATACAAAGTAATTACTGGAAGTTCCTAGGGAGCCTGTCTCAATCCTGGGTGGAGGCACGTCAATCTGTTATTCCTGCTCTCGCATATAGCGAAGGCACAGGACACCTGTAGCGCCAATCCAGACTATAAATACCAAACTTCTATTCTGTGTAACCAGAGAGCTACATACACAAATAGCTCTATAGGCAGATTATTATATTTGGAAAGCACTTTTTACTTTCTGAAAGAATATGTATTTAAATGAAACTTCCTCCTTTAATTATGGTTTTTAATTATAAATGATAGTATATCTTATTTATTAGTCTTTACATATTTACAGAAAATGAAACCAATGACCTTGTCCTAATACTTTTGCACAACACTGTATGTAGGTGTATGTGTTTGTTTATTGCCTTACATGGTGCTGAAAATATTTTCTAGTACTTACGGAATTAGTTTATCCGTTTACTATAGGCTCTGTGGTGCCAACAATATTTTGTACAGAAACACATACTATACCTGAACTATTTGATAAGCATTTGCATCAATAAGTACTAGTTCAGTGAGTGCTGCACAACAAGCTAAAAGCAAAAGAAAATACTTAATTAACACATAAATATGGTACAGTCCTGTCACCCATAATGCACTTCTATAAAATGGCTTAAAAAAATACAGGGGCTTATTTTTAAAGGGTATCTATACCAAAAAGGTTAAATCTATTATCAGATTCTATTATTGTTCAGGTAAGGTAGGAACTGCCATTTTTACCTTTCTTATTGGTTTAATATAGAAGTGCTGAACCTCAACAATTTTAGCACATAATCGCCACTTCTCATGCAAAAGCACCACATGCGTCTTAAGCTGGCAACCCACTTTAATGATAAAGGGCCAATTCCATCGGATACCCCAGAATTGCCTCTTTATTATTAAAGTGAGTAGCCCAGAAACAAACATTCCAGAGGCCATCAAATGTACACCGTCACCCATGGAATGCTCGGAACTGACCAAAAATTACCCTCTCCCGCAGTCTCGAACATCTTCCCTATACTTTATATAGGGAGAACGCTCAGGTTGGTCTGCAAAAGACAGCCCTTGTGTGATCAAACTTGGAAAGTGAGCGCTTCTACAGCAAATAACAAGGGAAAGTATGAATACCAGTTCCTGCTCTGCCTATGATAACAGAATTTGATGGTAAAATACACTTAAATTTAGAGAGAGCGTTTTATACGTTTCTTCTTTTTGTATGTGGTAACAGGTGGTTTGCAGCTTTAGCTAAACCATAAATTGTATAACAAGCTAAAATGAATGTTTATAAGCACAGAGTTATGATACTGCAACTTTATCACAGATTGTGGTTTAAGATCAGGAAAGAGAGAAGTCTGACATAAATGTAATTTAACTTTCTTTTCCTTTATTTCAGTTACAATATAGAATGTTTGTTTTTACTGCTGGTTAATTGTCTACTCCAGCTCTAGTAACAAAATAAACTGTATATTTCTCCAAATGTATAAAGAAGAATGAATAAATTATTACCTGCCTGAAGTGAAAGCTTATTTTCCTGTATTTCTCTAGGGCTTAGGTTTTCATGAAAATAAAGATGTTGAATCCGCCCAGAAGCATTTGCGCTTGACAGACTCCCAACAGAGGAGCGATCAGACACAAGATACTGCTCGCTTAAAAACAAGCAGAAAGCAAAGAATTGTTAGAAAAGAAAAACAGCAAGGTGGTCTGCAAATGTAACAAAATCTTTACATTATTTCGTTTGTACACTGATCTATATTTTCATTTTCCCTTTGAAATACCCTTAAAAGGCATGTCCACCCCCAAAACCAGAGGGCCGGCAAGTCCGCAGAGGAACAAGGGGAGGGTAATAAAGAGTTTGGGGGGCTTTCTGAAAAAATCATTTATGCGGTTGGGGCTGGGAGACATGGGGGAACATCATATTAAAAATGATTTTTAAGGGTGGACATACCCTTTAATATATTTTGTTGAAATTTGATTGTCAACCATGTCAATCTGTCAGGTGTGATAACAGGGTACGGTTAAGGTGTAACTGTACCGCATGTCATTGAAATCAACCAAGAATCAGTACAAAGAAAGGCAGAGAGCAGATATAAAGAAATCAGAAAAAGGTTGTAGAAAGAGAGACTAGACGCATCATTTTAAAACCTCTAAAATGCCTGAGGATGCGTACCCATAATCCTTTATATCTACTTGCTATAATATACTAGGACTGTTACACGCGTGCTTTACAAATATAAAGTTCATATGCACAATACAAATACTGCGTACATATTTTTTTTTAAAAAGATAAAGAGCGACTTAAATACATAAAAAATGACAAATTCACAAAGAGTGTACAGTATAAAATAAAAATAAGACCATTGAGAACTTTCTGGTGTGCTATGAGTAGTGCCGCATCCAACAAAGGTATTATCAGTCCTCATACTAATAATATTCATAGTTATAAAACTTGCTTGGCTGATTTAGCCACCCACCACATGCCCAATTTAAGTATTAGTATTGCACAACTGTATTGCAATGTGTATGCTTAAAGAGCATTACTCGTTTATAAAATTATATCTGTGTAAAGTATGAGGATAAGGGAAGTAGGAAGCAGTACCCCTCAATATCATTTCTTTTCAGAGAGGCAGTGTATAGAAGATTGTCTCTTTCATTTTCTGAGCTAAACGATTCATTTTATTTTTAATATTTTTTTACATGTTTTAATTATATTTAAAACATACCCTTTCAAAATATGTAGAAGTTGTTTAATTCCACCCCATGTTCTAATTTCCACACTTATTTCAGGATCCTCACAAATCTGAACAAGGATCCAAACAACATTCCACAACAGCTTAAGATGGTCAGAATGAAGTAAACTAAGCAAAGTAGGGACACCATCAAACATTTTTACTTGTTCTTTTACTTCCGCCTCTGAGCAAAGGAGGCGAAGGAGGTCCGCAGAAAGCCTAGAAATAACATTTTAGAAAATGAGATACAGTATGTCAAAAAATGTATAAGTTCAGAAAAATAAGATTTAAATATCATTCTATGTTAACTTAAAGGGTATGTCGCCCCCCCCCCAAACTAAAATTTAATATGTTGCAGAAAATGGCAATAAACCTTGACCTTGCAAGGTTTATAGAAAGTTTATAGAAAGCTGTCCCCAAATGCCTTTGTTTCCTAGCTACCTTCTGCTTGTCTTCCGTGCTTGCTTCTCGACCACCATTTGCTGCTATGATTGGTTAAAATTTAAGTTTGGGGGTAAACATACCCTTTAAACACACATTTTATATTAACTATTATTTTAAAGTTGAGTTACAGTTAAATAATACTGATTAAAACAATGTGAGACTTATTCCTTTTACCAACTTTTACAGAAAATGTATATAATAAAGTCTTTCATACAGACTCCCCAATATGTAAGTATTGATTATAAAAAAAAAAAAGCCTTACCTTTTAGATAGAATATCATATTCATGGAGTATTGTCAATAGATTTTCAACAAGGTTAAGCTCACTGATCTTTGACCTGCATTCTGAACTGTATTGATACATATTTCAAACACATTATAGTATGTACTTATATAAGCACATTTATTTACTTATTTCGTTTACCTGAAAAAAGGTGGTGAGCTATGAAAGAATGCATGCAATTCACATAAACTCAATACATTTCAATAAAAATGTAATACATTTTTGGAGCTTAGGGAAATTTGGTTAGAAATAGTGAGTATGTCATGTTAAAATAAAGGGCAAGGCATTTCTACTACCAATAGAAGACTGAATACATAGAGCATCAGCCTTTTGAGCTTTGGGTGGTAGGAGACCCAAATATGTGTGTTATAGTTTTGTATTTGTTTTCTTTTTCCTTATTAACTCGTGTAAGGAAGTTACCAGGATGTTGACCGAAAAAAAATATTCAGATTTACAAATATTGGAAGTTTATGTATGGGACCCTTGGAAACACTTATGTGTATGTATGGAGTCTGTGCAATGGTTCTGTCTATGTAAAATCTATAAACCTAATAGCAAAAAACTAGCATGAAAAAGCAACTGTACACAAGCTTCAAGTTGTCTCTGATATCAATAATTAGTGCAGAAAGTAATAACTACTTTAATGAACATACAGAAATCATTAATTATTTAATATATTTGTATTACTATCAGCAATCCAAAGCATCTTACTACTTCTACTACTCTGTACTGTTACCGTTACCCTGAGTGCTCTCATCCACACCCTTTGTTACAATCAGATCTGCTCTGACCTTCTGATAAAGAGGACAAAGTCTTTAAAATCTTGTTAACTAAAACAAACAGTTAGTCCACAGAAAAAGAATCTCATTACTCTATGTTTTACTATATATGTATTGGACTAATACAACACAACAATCATGTACTCAACCTCACAAGATCCCTGCTGGGTATGTCTCCACGCTCAATTAAGTGCTCTAGCATCCTAATTATTCAGTGTTGCTACTGGTTGACACAGCGTATTTGAAAATATAATATTTTTAATGCATTGTAAGGTAATCTATCTATGGAGTAATAATATCACTTTGAATGTTGCAATAGAAACATGCTACCTTTTCTGCTAATGATTGGCTTTAAACTTTCTCCCTACCATGTTTTAAATTTTCCTTTCACATTTTTCATATCATGAGTGAGGCCTACAATTAAAATTAATACATTTAACATAACAAGAATAATGTTAGAATTATGTGAACTTACCTTTCAGCTAAACTTGTAAGAGCGAGCAAAGCACCTACCAAAACGTTACTATCACTGGCAGCCAAAAGCTTTACAAGAGTCTGAAAACAAGAAAAGGGAAATATTTAGTGGTTTTATTAAAATTCCTAAATACAGTTTAAATGCCAGGAGAATAACTAGTCTGTCTCCCATTTCTGATTTCTGCTAAAGACCTAAGAATGCATCATTTTAAACTACACTGGATTTGCGAAGGATTGAGGGAAAGTGTTTTTAAAAAGTTTGGAAAAATAAAGAGAATAATTTCATCTTTTTTCTCTGGGGAAATTTAAAGAAGAAATGTCTTGTGATGAATGAGACAGTTTTACATTTTTCAAAGTTGCTTATGGTAAACTCCCCCATATGTGAGCATGTTTTTAGTTGGGCTACTTTATGTTGGAGTCTGCACTGCGTTAAGCATTAAAAGGCAGGAAGGAACAGCAATATTTAAAGGAGAACTAAAGTCCCCAGACAACATTGTCCCATTAGACAGAGCACATTTAGAAACACACAACAAGCTGTGTCTCATTTCTCCCTTTGCTGTGGATGCTGGGTGATTTATGAAAATAACCTGTGAGTACAAGGGGTCAGCTCCCATAATTCATCTTATCTGGGAACACCCCGCTAAGAGTGCGCAGTACACATTTACAGGAAACTGCAGTCTTGCTTCCTGGAAGCTGAAGGCCAATCACGTTACAGCTCAGAGATCCCTTCCTCTGACACAAAACACAGATTTCAGTGCAGTTTTTTTGTAAACACATTACAAATGCTCCTGTCCCTAACATTGATAAATTCCTTTGCTTTTCATCCAAAAAAAAAGGTAATCTTTGCAGTGTGTGTCTTTGCTAGCATAATGAAAGAAACAGAACATTTAACATTTCAGCAAAAATAAAAGTATGGAAAATCATACCAGCAATCTTCTATACTGTGTCTTGCTAAAAACAAAGCTTTCTACCGCTACGCCACAATGGCTAATAAGTAATTAACTAGTACTTGTAAAGTCTTTATCTTTTGCTAGACACATAATAAAAACAAAAGGAGCATGGGAAATCGAACCTGTGCCCCAATAGTCTGTTTTTTTACTAATCCAGCACTTTAGCAGAACACGCAACCAGTGAACTTGCAACAGGTAGATGTACATTTCAGTAAATGGCAGTAAAATCAGTTCACTACTTTGTATTGCTACTGGAAGACTGTCAGCAATTCACACTGGTTGGTAAATTAATAACAGATCTGCTATATATAAAGTTTGTACATATGTAGAAACATCATATTTTTCTAGAAACATGGAAACAAACAAACAAAAAAAGCAATAAGCTCAGGCAGTAGACTATGTTATATTGTTTCATAAGTAAACTTGGGGATTAGAACCTGTGCCTTCTTGGTGTGTTTGTTCCTAAAAACAAAGCATTTAGATGGTGCACCACCAGTAACTCAACTGTGATCACAGAGACTTTATCTTATCGCTAGAAACAGAAACTAGAAACTTTGTGCATAGAGACAGTGGATCCTGGGGTCAGGGGGCATGGCTCTTTGAAGCCAACATGGGCTATGAGTTGTACTGGCAACAACATGGAAGCCTCCTTTGTTACAAAATCTATTACTTATATCTACTATATGCAATTAACTAGAGAAGAATCTTTCAATGTATAGGTGTTCTGGATTGAAAAGCTTTCACATTAGGATCCTTTCTCACCTTCTATAGTGAAAAAAACACATTGCCCCTTTGCAAAGTTAAATTCATGTATTCTGTGCTGCCTTAATCCTATCTCTGTCAGTGACTTTGTTTAACCATGGTGTCAGATATCTGTGCAGCACTCCCCCCTTCCCCCTCCCCTATGTTACCTCCTCCATGTCTCAACTCCAGCTAACCGACAAGCTTATCATGTGCAGTAGGAGATAAAAGTTCAACATCCTAAAAAACACACCCACGCACAGTGGCCAATAGAAAGCAAGCTGTCCTGGAGAAACGGAAGAAGAAGGAGAACAGTACAGTTTACGATCTCTCTCTTTGTGACCCATCATCAATCAGTGAAAGCTATTAAGAAGGGGGGTCAAGTGCAGCCTTATATCTACCATCAAAACTACCTCTCTCCCCCTGCTAATGCTCTTATCTCTAGGTTTATTACAGAGCAGGGAGGGGGGATCACGTCACAGGGATTTGATTGACAGTCCAAGTAGGAGTAGAGGAATGCAATCACCTATTCTTCTAACTGGTGTATCTCAGGACAGAGAGGGAATCTGAAAAAAGTGAAGACACTGTAGGGGTTGTGAGGAATTATAGAACACATGGAAAGAAAAAAAAGTTCATTTTCCCACTATAGATGCCCTTTAACCATTTCCCTACCTAAGATGTTTTTTTATGTTACTTCTGACTTACAGACTGCAAATATTTCCATTGAAAATGCTAAGATAAATGTCATCTTGGTAAAAGCAGAATACATTTTTAAATTCAAACAAGTCCTTTCCATGATCTTAACCATATCTCTGGCTACAAACATAGTAAATCTACAGTATATTAGTATTATTATTCACTACCGGTCAAAAGTTTGAACACTCAAACATCACATTAAATGATTTTTGTTTATTTTTATTAGTTTCTATATTGAAGCTCAACATTGAAGACAAAAAATTATGATGGAAACCAAGATATGTTTTATTGTTTAAATTCTTCATAGTAGCCACCTTTATATTTTTTTGTTTTGCCCACTCTCTTAATGAGATTCATGAGATACAGTAGTCACCCTAAATGGCTTTTAATTAACAGGTGTGTCTTGTCGTGGGTTCATTTTTGGAATTTCTTGCATTTTAAGGCTACATTCACACTACACAACAAAAAATGCATGAAAAAATGCAGTAAATTGCATTGCAATTTAAAGCATTTTCGCAAATGCGCTTTTATGCATTTGCGTTGAGCTTATGTGCTTTCCAATGCGTTTTTATGCAGTGCGTTTTGGGTTAAATGTCACAAAAACCCGTTTTTATGCAGTGAGTTTTGGGTTAAATGTCACAAAAACCCGTTTTCATGCATTCCTTTAAGTTTTTATACATTTTTTTGGAAAATCTGATTGGTTAATGTAAACCATGTAAACCAAGCATTGAAAAATTGACCAATCAGAAACGGATTATGGTTTTCTGCAAACCTATATAAAGAGGTGCAAACCTCTGCGGAGCTCAGAAGTCATCGCAGTAGATGGCAGAAGAAAGAAGCGGCTAGCAACATCGGCTAGCCGCAAGTGCCCTTACAAGTGCCGGGGAGGGGGGTCCCTGCTCGAGTTTACGGGACCCCTTAAGCCCCAAAGGGCCCTTATCAGGGCCACAAGGGCACTACTAAGTACCGCAAGGGCCCTGATAGAACCGGGGAGGGAGAGTCCCGGTTTGAGCTGCGGGACCCCTTAAGCCCCAAAGGGCCCTTCCAAGGGCTGCAAAGGCACTTGTAAGTGCCAGGGAGGGAGGTCCCGGCTCGAGCTGTGGGACCCCTTAAGCCCCAAAGGGCCCTTGTCAGGGCCACAAGGGCACTTCTAAGTGCCGCAAGGGCCCTGATAGGGCCAGGGAAGGGGGTCCCGGTTCAAGCTACAGGCCCTGTTAAGTCCCAAAGGGCCTTTGTCAGGGCCGCAATGGTCCTTGTAAGGACCCAGGAGGGGGTCCCGGTTTCGAGCTGCAGGACGTCCAGCCGTTTGGCAATCTGATGTTTTCGGGAATCTCCGGCCATTTGGGGGGTTTCGGAAGCAGCAGTTCGAGGCCTGACGAATGTTCAAAAATCCTCATACATTTAAGAATTCTCAAATGTTCGAGGATTTTCGAAAATAGGCAGATAGGAAAATCAAACTAGTTCGAATAGTCCGAGTTGGTCATAAAGTTCGGCTCGAACTCGGGTTCGAGTTCGAGTTCTAGTCCATCCCTATACACCACCTTAAATCTGGTATTCTAAGTATTTTAATACCTGGAAAATACTGTTAACGGCTCACCTTATGGGCTCCACTGGCTATAACCCATTCTCTTTGGCCTTTTACAGCTGACAGTTTTTGAAACATATCTGAAAAATAAATGTTTTAGATAAACTTTTACATTATCCTCCAACCTAACATTGACATTGCTCTGAGGATTATTTTAAAATAACAGTTAATTTGTTGTGCCCTATATCTCAGGTAGTGCTGGAGTATATGCGAATCATATATAGAAGCCTTTTGCATTATAAGTTCTATATCTCATTTTCTGCAATAAACACAATGGTGCTGTACACTGTAATCAAATCAAGTGTTTTGTTGCCACAAACATATCCTACACAATGTTTTGGGGAAAACTTTCCCTTCCTCAGGGGATCACCCCAAAATTTGGTTATTCTAAAACACTATGATCATTCCACGGGAAAAAAAAGGCATGGTCATCCAATTATATGGTGCAGAAACTTTTGTAAACAAACTACAGACATTCCTCTGGGAATAAAGGGAGCTATGCATGAACAGTCAGTTTGGATATCGCTGCCTTAAAAGAACACTAAAGTGGTAAAAAATGACTTGCCTTTTCCCTTTTTTATATTTTTAGAGCTGTCAGGAACTTGATCCTTTTCTCAAGGACAGGTTTATACTTTTTTCTCCCCTTAGGCTAGCTTGACTTGAACCGGGACCCCCTCCCCGGCCCTTATAAGGGCCCTTGTGGCACTCAGAAGTTCCCTTGCGGCCCTGACATGGTCATAGAAATATGATTGGTTACTGTAGAACCATGTGATCGCAAGCATTGAAAAATTAACCAATCAGGACTGGATTAGGTCCTTCAGCAAACTTATATAAAGAGGTGCAAACCCTGCGGAGCTCAGAAGTCCTTGCAGTTGATGGCAGAAGAGAGAAGAGGCCAGCAACATCGGCTCTGTTAAAGCCTCTGGTGCCAGTGGGGTCACTGGCGGTCACAGTGACCTCGCCTGGCATTTGCGACTTCAGTGGAGTTGGTGTCACTGGCTGTGAAGAAAGAAGACTTTGGATCAAGACACTGGTGACATAGACTAAGTGCAGGGGCACTTCCCGGTGTTGGCCATTTCAGTGAAGCTGGTGCACCAGATGAAAGAAAGACGACATGCCTAAGGGCACTTCTTAGTGCTGCAAGGGCCCTTATAAGGGACGGGGAGGGGGGTCCCGGTTCGAGCTGCGTGACCCCTTAAGCCCCAAAAGGTACTTTCTCAGTGCTACCGATGGATCCTGGCTAGGGGCAGCTATACAAATGTTTGGATCATTATAATACCCTAGTAATATAATAACCATATAATAACCTAGTAATATAATAACCATATAATACCCTATATTATAACCATATTTCTAGGTTATTATATGACTAGGTTATTATATAACTAGGGTATTATAATAATCCAAACACTTGTTTAGCTGCCCCTAGCCAGGATTTGAACCCTAGTCTCACATGTCAAAGGCGGTGCCTTTAAACAGTACACTATCCTGCATCATATCTTATCATGATGGTAATTATATGGTTATAATATTATTAGGGTATTGTATAGGTTATTAGCGAAAAGTATATTCGAGGGTTGGATAGTGTACTGGTTAAAGGACTGTCTTTGACATTGGAGACCAGGGTTCGAATCCTGGCTAGGGGCAGCTATACAAATGTTTGGATTATTATAATACCCTAGTAATATAATCATATAATAACCTAGTACTAGGTTATCATATGGTTATTATATTACTAGGGTATTATAATAACCCAAACATTTGTATAGCTGGCCCTAGACAGGATTCGAACCCAGTGCCTTTAACCAGTACACTATTCAGTACATTCGATAATTACTGAATTTAGGATCAAAAGTCCGGAAACATCGAAAGTCCGAGAAATCCAGGTCTGGGATAGTTCGAGATGTCCGAGTTCGAGTTCTAGTCCATCCCTACACAGGAGTGATGATTTTCCATAAATTTTTTATACAGAACCATCATTCGAAGTGCCCATACATGGTCCAATGTTATCAGCTCCCTTTACTGTAGTAAAGGGAACCAGTAATAGAAATTTCCGTTCTTGCCCGATAGGTCTCGATATTGACAATTTTCAGCCAATTATGTCAGCTGTTGGAGTCACAGCTCTGACTTTGAAAGACACAGATGATAATGTAGCGCAAATATGGATTTCTCAGTAAAACAAAACATTAGGCTGGGTTCACACAGACAAATTTTTTGTCCCGACTGTTTGCTGCTATCGAGCAGACAGCCAGGACAAAGTACTGTCTGCCGCAGCACTAGCGGCTTAGGTCCTAACCCTGGGTACTTTCACTATGAAAGGGGGTCGGGGGGGGGGAGTCAATTGCCCTTTAACTGTTGTGCATTTTTTCCAAGTTCTGACTCAGAATTATTTTCTCTATCTATATTAGTAATATTGCAATAAGTCAACCACATATAGAAAATACAACAGAGACATATCTGTTGTATTCAATTAGATCAACTGGACTTGAAATGTAGTTACTCAGCATTTTGTCTGAGTATAAATAAATGCTTTTGAAATACTGACTTCCTGTTTGCAGGACCCCTAATAGAGTCTGTAACGGTCTTGCCCTTGACCCTGCACCTGGGTTGATTCAGTTGCTCAGTAGAGATCTGAGTATCCAACATCCAATTAGTAGAAATTACTGTTAGGGACATTCCAAGGTAGTGTGCATTCTGGGAAGAAGAAGGACCGTTACAGAACTTGAAATGTCAGCTCACTATGTCAACAGCAGGGGGAAAATGGAAGAGAATATGTAAAATAACAAGGTATGCATAATACAAACTAAGAATAATGATATTTTCCATTAAACTTTTCCTTTAATATTATATAGTCATTTAACAGTTTTTTTTCCTAAATAAAATTCAATATTTTATTGATTGATGAACTTACTGGCAATCCCTGAAGTCCAATTTCCCCTGGAGCTCCTGGTTCCCCAGATTCCCCCTGCAAATTAAACATAATACTTTTACCCAAAGGTAACAATAAGCGTAAAGACGCTAATATAACACTATCATTTTTGTATTCCTTTAAATGAATCCTTGTTGCCTGTTATACCTTTGATCCTTTACTTGTGTGTATAGAAGTTTTGGATCTCTGTATAGTGCTATGCTTGCATTTAAATATTCAGTTAACAAATTATAGGTATACTTTCTAAAACACAGACATTTAAGACGCAGTATATATGTATGTCAAGTAACTACAGTGTTTGCCAACTGTGTACCATATACAATACAATAATTAGTACTTGTGTCAATCTTTACTATAAAAAAGCATGTATTCAGCCCTGGTGATAACTTACAAGGTGTCAGGCTAGATATGCAACCTGGAAACCCTTTGTATAAAGTATTTAATTCTTTTTTCAAGGATTTAGCAGTAGCAAGTATTAAAATGAACTAAATAAATAGTATAATAATAGGATGTATCAATCATGCTTTATCTATAAAGCAAAGTGCCAGTTTTAAGGTATCATTAACCTTGCCTGCTCTAGAAATCTGAATCAAATGTCTCCCATTTTATAATTCACTCATTATGTTTGGCATATACATTAGGTGACAGAATATTAAAAACAAATTAATATTATGACATTAACACAACCACATAATATATTAAATCATTAATAAAAATCACTATAAGGGATTCTTGTTTTTGATAGGACTGAGTTAATAATGCCTAAACTTTATGGCCTTTTTTATACCTTTGATCCTGGAAGACGGGATTCCATCACGTCCATCGACACCTGGCAACCCCTAAGCACAACAGTTAATTATATCAAATTTGGTATATATATATCTATATATATAATATATATATATATATATATAATATACTGGCTATCGCCAGTCATTGTAATTAATCAAATATGCATACAGTAATTACCAGTATTTAAATTATGTGCAACATCCCGACTTCCTTTGGATCCTGGCATTCCGTTATTCCCCTTGGCCACAGTTCCCTGTCAATAAGTTTACAAATATAAAACATGGCTTACACGGCAATAGTGAACAGTTTTTAATTGTTTTCTTTTATTGTTATTCAATAAAGGGTTGTGCCCTGATACTCATCATTTGAATCAATAGAAAGGTTTCTGAGTAGTACGGTAACTTAAAAATAGTTTAATAAATTAGTCTGTTTACTTGGGATACCATTTTTGGTAACCTTAATGAGCTATAAACAGAAGATGTACATGCTTACCCTGTCTCCTTTTGGCCCAGTTTCTCCAATAACACCCCGCTGACCTTGGTCACCCTGCAAAATATACCATCAATGAACATTTTTAAGATGCTTTAAATATGGTAGAGAAACATAAATAATCTTATTGACTGTTGATATGTTTTCCTTTAGTACTAATTTTCAATGGCTTACAATATTTTATAATAAAAACGGGAACTAAAATCTTTTGGCAAGCTATATTTTTTGGAACAATATGTAATGCAAAAAAAGAATTGATACACTGTTTTCAGTCTTTGTTTTACTTTTTGCAGCCAAAGGCAGTTTACTGATAGAAACTGTCATAAACTACCCTTTCATTGCTTTGAAGCATTTTATAAAGCATACCACAACATACTTTTATTCTGCCAGAATTTAAGCCACTCCCTAAAAAACACATATCTATATGTACCTGTATTGGCCATTAACCTACTATATAATTTGCTGACCCACAGATGTCCTTATGTAATATTTACTTACATGCAGCTCTGACAGCATATTTGGTCCCTCTAGAGTAGACTGGCATCCATATGCATTTGTATTGCTTCTCACACATTAGAATTTTAAAAGTTATTTCCTGCGATTCCTCTTAAATATACAGAGAGCAGTGGAGAAGTGGTAAAGGAGATACACTACACTACAATTTACCTTAATTCTTTTCCTCCCTGACTGCCTTTTTTACTCTATCCTTCCACCCTGCCTGGGAGGACAAACAGGTTGGCAGGAGGCAGACGTGAGAGCTGTTATTTATGGCTTGACGAAGCTCTTTTGCATGTCTTCTACCTCTCTGGGAAATACTGATTTAAAGTTTGTTTTAAAGTTTTTTGGGCACTATAGTTTCCCAACTACAAATCACTGTCATATAACTTCATGAAGTATATAACGTTTTAGTATAGCATATAATGTTTATTTATATTATATATAGTTTTACTTGTTAAATCTATGACTGAAATATTTAAAACAAAAATGTTGGTTCTTTGTTACAATTGATACTCATTATGGGTTTAACATTATATAATAAATTGTATAATATAATTATCATCCTTAACTTACAGTTGCTCCAGCCACTCCTCGAGGACCAGGCTCTCCATCTAAACCACGGACACCCTATGTAATACACAAGAATAAATTTTAAATATAAAATTGGCAGAATTAATATATAATGCACTGGTATGAGAAAAAAAATGAAATAACATATGTCAGCTTTTGTGTAAAAACTGTATTAATTATTTCTAAATTGAGAAAATGTTTGTATATATGTAATAAGAAGCATGGTTGCTCAAAGTCAGCACTAATGTCTTGTAATCCTGGGGTCCTGTACTCTTCTTTTGCTTGTTTGTTTGATTTTTTGCCCAAACCAGCAAATATTTTCTTATATTGGTCGTTGGGCTGCAAAATCGATGGCATGTGTGCCATCACCGGCAACCAATGTCTACCACCCGTATCAAGCGAAAGACACGATTGGACGCGGCGGTAAATCATGGCCAATCGTGCGGTCGGCCAACCGCTCTCTTGTGGCAAACGGCTGGTCAGGGTGAAAAAAATTCACCCATGTGTATCAGCCTCAGGGTACTCCTTTTCCCCCAACAATCATAAAGAGATACACCGACAGCCGCAGCACTAGGAAATGGAGGTAAAGTTGAGCTAGCCGGTGTGAAACCAGTTAGCCTGATTTTAACTAAATGTGTGTTTAACACCAGCTAATGACTGGCATTATAGTCCTGTAATAGTTAAGCTTTGCACTGTAATATACCAGGAGCCACTATATCTATATAACCTCACTGTTCTGACCAGGAAGCATCTCTCAGTTTATCGCCCTGTAAGTAGGCTCTCTGGGGCAGGGTATGATGTAAATGAATAAACCAATTGTTAAGCACTGTGTAATATGCAGTATTACAAGATACTATAAATGAGCTGTGCAGATACTGTAAATTGTGGTTTAAGATCCTTTTTTTCAGTTTAGGGGATCAGTTTGGGGAAGCAATTTAAGAAATGGGAAATGCTTTACAAATGTAAAAAACTGACAAAAAGGAACATTTTGATTTTTCAAGATTTTTTTTTTTTTTTGCACATTGAGCTTATAAATAAATTTAAATTAGCATTTTAAATTGACACATTCATCTAGTTACAAAGCCCTAAATGGATGTTTTCCAAATAATTAATCTTGATAGAGGGAACGATATGTACTGTGGTGTGTGAAATGCACTGAAAAGCAGTAAAATGCTGTATTATTTAAGCTAGCACTGATGATAACAATTATGTTTAATTAAACTGCAAACTTGAAAAGAAGCATTGTTTAGGTGTTTAAAACTGTGATATAACAGATGGTACCAGCATAGGCAAACAAAATGCTATGATAAATGTAAAATCAAGGTTCTCTGAACAAAGAAAAAAAACTGAATTTCTACCTCATGTTGTGTTTAGAATGTTAGTGTACATTAGAGTGACATTGCTAGAAAGAAAAAAAACATTATTTTTCTCTCAGTGCAGATGTAAAGTAGGCAATGCAATGTGCCATTAGATCTGACTTTATTATTGCCCTGAAACAAATTTGTAAATTTTTTGCATTCTTTGAGTTAGCGGCCTCATTTGTATTAAGTCCAGCACTTTATAGATGAATCATTCTGTTTAATTATCCTAGCTATAATCTTATTAGATCTTAGATTCCAACTTTATTATCGTCAAATATATCTATCTAAAAAACACCAGCCATATTAGCTCCTGAATTTCCCTGTACTGGCCCATTAATATTATGCCGATCTACATACCGGTATATACTCGAGTATAAGCCGAGTTTTAGGTTTAAAAAAAATCAACCTAAAAACCTTGCCGTCGGCTTATACTCGAGTCAAGTGACACTTACCTTCCAAACTCCATAGGCAGCACCGCGAGTTCAGGCCGGCATTCCCATTGTTCTTCACGGTCTTGCGCGATTTGATGTCACTGGCGATGCCAGCTTGCACAGAGCGGCGGCAGCGGCAGAGAGGAATAGACTGTAAGACCGAGCTCGGTCATGAAGCTGCGAGGGGGGACTCGGGGGGAGGGCCTGGGTGGAGGACATGTATGGCCATGCAGCTAACCCCAAATTAAACCTTTCTACTATAGGTGGTTGGCAATACTACACCCCCAGCAAACAAGCATGCGGCGCGTTGTGACTTCTTCCAAAACATCTCACAGTGGAAAGGTATAGGGTGGGGGACAGTATGTCCATACAGTAACCCCAATATGGGGTATACCTTTCTACTATAGGTGGTTGGAAAATACAACACTCCCAGCCAACAAGCATGCTGGAGTTTAGTTTCCAAACACATCTATCTACAGTGGGAAAGATTATAGGGTTACTGTAATACCCTCGGCTTATACTCAAGTCAATCATGTTTTTTCAAATTTGGAGGCAACACAGGTACTCTCGGCTAATCGGGTCGCTTATACTCAGTATATATGGTAATGCAAGTTATCCATGTGAAATTGATTTCTCTCTCAAATGTCACTAGTTAAAATCAGTTAATGTATCATCATGTTACTGTCGAAGAAAAACTAAAAATGGGCGGCTCAAGTAACTTTTTTTGGGGGTGGTTTTTGTGCCCTACTTCTTAAAGTCAACCCCCTCCTTGCTTTTAGTGTCTAAACATGGGCTAATATTTTGAGTAGGAAAGACCGATCGCTGTCTTACTGATTAGCAGGACGAAACTTACAGTTAACTTACCAACTTAATGCCTTCGCGGTCCCATACAACCAGTGATTCACCCGTATAGACCTGGAGGTCCCCTATAAAAGATTTCAAAAATGTTATCTTTATGTATGAAAACAAATAATTTGGATCATATTTCGTTTTGTTAGTACTAGCATAAAATTAAAACCAACGGTTGGCCAAGAAGTTAAAGTTAAACCACGTGACTGATGCATTTAAATGATTTATAAATTTTTTTTAGAGAAAATATACAAAATAATTTTAGTGGCGAAAATTATTCCCACTACACCATCCTGAGGCAAATTTTTTTTAGATTTAAAAATTCCATACACGAATGAACCTTTCCTTAAAAAGTGCAAATAAAATATTCAACTTAATTGGAAACCATATTACCTTGGAACAGAAAATTATATGTATTTTTTTCAATGAAGGTCCAATGTATTTCCTTGATTTGTGCAGCAAAGTTATCATCACCAGTGCTGTAATGGTTTCCAGCTGACCTTTAGAGCAATTTGTATGTTTTTGGACTTTGCTGCTACAATCAGATATGATTTTATGTATATTTACGTGTGTGTTTTATTCATTTTTGTGCCAGAATGTCATTACACAACAGCAACAACTCCCAAGGAAAAATTACTAGAATTCATTAGATTAGGAAATAAGGTTGATAAAGGTCCCTGCTGGTACATCTTTTGTGTACCAGGTAGAATGTATGGTGAAAAAAGTTTGTGCTGCTGCAATATAAAACAGGGTAATGTGTATTTTATTTTATGTTCAGGTGTTCATATACGGCCGTATTTATAAGATATATTAATACAGTGCAGTATCACTTATACATTAAGACAGAGTACAGTGTACATTTTCGTCTGGGGCCATAAAATGGGGTACTTAAGGCTGCATTTTTACAATCTAAAATATGGCCCATAGTTGTTAACATGTTTTATTCCACACTAGCTTAAATAGAAAAACAGAATTATATTTTTTTAATGTTATATTTAATACTAAATGCACTAAACAAAAACAAAACAAAATCCAGAACTCAAATACATTACCGGAGGTCCCTGAGAACCAATTTCGCCTATAGGCCCTTGTTCACCTTCTTCACCCTAGGGAAACACCAAAAACATTAAGTATGTCCACATACTTATGCCAAAGTCAAATTTATATATATATATATATAAGTATTATATATATATATATATATATAATGAAATAAACCAGTTGGTTCTCAAAAATCAAGCTGTACTTTCAGTTCCAATCATTTCAAGGGAAATCTTTTGGCACCAAACTAAAGAATGATTTAATTTAATGGAAAGTAGCTGCAGACCAAGCTATTTATGTAGATATTGTTTTAAATAGTCAAGTGTTTTTATATACATATTTATCTTTTATGCACTGTTAAGGTAAGTACTGTATGAATATTTTTAGGCATATGTAATACTGCCATATCTTCTCATTGGCATCTCTCAACTGACTGAACAATTATGGCTTATTATAACACATAGTAAATAGGAATGGTTTTGTATAGCAGTGGTTGAAAAAAACCTGTCTGCAGGCCTAAGGATTCACTAACTGTGTGGGTGTTTTACTAAAATCCTCATTTGTCACAAACAAAGCTGAATCTGTCAGAATTAACCACAGCTTAATCTTCTGTCTGTGCTACAATTAGGTTTTTAGTTAAAACAAGGATTGTCAGGGGGCTATGGACATGTCAGGGAATAATTAGTGTATAGCAAAACAGCAAGTGTTGTAAGAAAAGAAATGCAACCACCAACAGGCTACATTTAGTTCTGTGAGTGAAGCATTAACATTAGAATTGTGCATTCTCTTTAAATTGGGTTTTTTTGGGGGAAAAACCCTGTTTAAGGCATAAGCTAAGATAGCTAATGTATAGAATATTACCTTATGGCCTTGTTTTCCAGGTTCCCCAGCTTCTCCTTTTACACCTTTATGACCCTAAACAGGTTATAAACACATTATAGAAAATGAATTAATTAATTAGTTCCTGCCTAAATATCTATAATTGTTTATTTTTTAGATTTTCCTTACCCACAATTACAAAAAAAGGTAAAATCGAGCTATATACAGTCAAAATCTAAAATACTGGATGGCCATGCCTACCTAGCTGCCATTTCATAGTTATAATATACACCTGTGTAAAGCAGTGACATTCAGAATCAATCCTATTTGTATATAAATACTGAATTTTGTGGAATTATTTCTGCTGGTACAATAAGATCCAATTTACTTAAAGGGCATGTCCACCCCCAAAACTATAATCCCCCCCACCACTGGCCCCACTCTGTAGTAAATAAAAATCCTTACCTTACATCCCAGCTCCAAATGGTTCTCCTGTAATCCCCCCCAAAGTAAAAAAAAAAGTGCCCACCAGGAGGATAGGACTCTGCCTCATGTCTCACCTCTGGGAGAAGGCGAGATGCGCACTGCAGCCATTCTCCCCCCCCCCGTCAAAATAATGTAATGGTGGTGAGCGATACTTATCAGTCACGTCGGTAAGTAATTGTATCGTTCCGTGCACGGACCTTGACCGTTACAATTACTTACCTACGTGACTGATAAGTATCGCTCACCACCATTACGTTTGACTTAGTTGGGTTGCGGCTAAGAAGGGGGGTATTCAGAGATATATATACAACTACTACGATTATGAACTTTTGTTACTATATGATATATTGATAGTGTATTACTGTTATTTATGTGATCAGTTGTTGATCTTTTACTACTTTGATAATAAATGTATATGTTTTAGCCATTTATATCCTCTACACGTCTTTGTGTTTGTTTCTTCATATATACATAAAGAATTCCAGACACAGAAATCCATAGAACTGTTTTTACGAGATTTTGTGAAAAATAAAGATGATTCAAAGGTTGATATCCTACCTAAACCCACTTGACAAGTAAAAAAAACCCTCTAAATGCCAATCTCCCACATGGCCTGAATCAAACGGTATGCCATATGCATGGGTGCACACAGAGACGTAGCCACCAAGTAGCTCAAATTAAACCCATGTACAAGTGAAATTACAAGAAAAAATCAAAGTGCTCTGTAATTTGAACAGCCTACATTTCTTCAAAGGAAACAGCCCAGAAACTTGGGAATACCCCACACAAACTATACATTTTTGGAATCTACACACCTTCACCTACGTAACGTTGTAATGCTTTTATACACACATGAAGAATTCCAGACATAGTACTCCATAGAACTCTGTGTTTTTAGGAGATTTTATGAAAAATAAAATAAGGTGATTCAAAGGTTGAAATCCTACCTAAACCCACTTGACAAGCAAAAAAACCCACTAAATGTCAATCTCCCACATGTCTTGAATCAAATGGTATGCCATATGCGTGGGTGCACACAGAGACGTGGCCACCAACTAGCTGAAATGGGACGCATGCCCAAGTGCAATTGCAAGAAAAAAATCAAAGTGTTCTGTAATTTGAACAGCCTATTCAAATTGGAAATACCCCCCACAAACTATATATTTTTGAAATCTACACACCTTCAGCTACTCTTCATGCTTTCGTATATACATGAAGAATTCCAGACACTGTTATTTATAGAACTCCATGCTTTTAGGAGATTTTGTGAAAAAATAAAATAACAGGACTCAAAGGTTGAAATCCTACTTAACCCCACTTGGCAAGTAAAAAACCCCACTAAATGTTAATCTCCCACATGTCCTGAATCAAACAGTATGCCATATGGGTGGGTGCAAACAGAGATGGGGCCACCAACTAGCTGAAATGGGACCCATGTGCAATTACAAGAAAAAAACAAAAACCGCCATAACCCACCCCCAATTCCCCTTTTAGTGGTATTATTGAAAACCAGTTAGTACGTAGAGTCACACAAGTTTTTGCACACTTTACTGATCCTAAAAATTCAATCCGGTCTTTTTTTGGTACCTCTGCAAAATTTCCTACTAAAATAGGCTTAGTTTCCCTTGAAATCGGACAAATAATTATCTGCTTTTACTTTATAGATATCACCGGGGTTCATTGGGAAGCTTGGAGCATACAAACAGGGAGATTCAATAAAAGTTCTTATCGTTTAAAATGGTGCTAATTTTGCCCAACCAATCAGATCTTATTTAACATTGGAAAGCTAACATCTGATTGGTTGGGGCAAAATTAGCACAATTTTAACCGATAAGAACTTTTATTGAATAACCCTGATAGTTTTTTGCTAATTTATAGTTTTAGGGTAAAAAAAAATTTCAAAATCCGATCGGAAGAATCACTTCCCGGAAATCATTTTCCAGGAAGTGATTTTCATTCATTGGCAAAGATCAATAATTTGGTGATCAGAAGTGATCTAAGTCTTTGCTAAGTAGCAAAGACTTAGAAAAAATCCTTTTTGTGAATGGAACTTTGAGTTCCATTCACAAAAACTATACTAAAGCTGTCACACTGACAGCTTTACTATACCAGGTACTGCACTGTGATCTGAATGGAGATCGCAGTGCAGTACTTTCACTAGACCACCAGGGGCAGCATCCTACCACTCTTAGGGAAGACCCTGGTGAAGGAGGAAATTCAGTGACATCACCGGGGTCTCCCTTATCGCTGATCTCTCTTCCTGCTCTGCTCCCGGTAAGGACTTCAAACAGTGCTAGCTCCCGATCCCCCCATCGGATTTTCATGAAACCAGTGGGGGATCAAGGGGGCTAGGGGGGCACCTGAATACAGCCCCCTGATTGACCCTAGCAATTACATTTTTTTTAAAGGGGAAAAACTACAGGACGTGTATTAACGTTCTGTGGCAATTTGAGCCTTTCATGCACAGAACGTGAATATACGTGTATATATTCTGTGGCACTGAAAGGGTTAAAGGCCTGGCACCATATATTTATATATAGCTATATATACATAGAATAGAAGGACAGTGGAAGCACTCCTTAGGCTAAATTACAGTTGCGGACGTGCTACTGATTTGGTCAATCATTTATACAAACATAGAAAAGATAATCAATGCACATTCCTAGGCCCCATACAATATCATATTATCTGCACACTGGCATACTTTATAAACAAAGGGGTTTTAGTATACATTACTGTGATCACATGAATGAAAAGCCTTCCAATCACGTTGAGGTAACCCAAGTCTGGAAGGTTCTAACTTCTAACCTTTTTTACTTTAATTATGATTAGCAAACTTTGGCATTCCTCATACTTGTGCACTGGATCAATATTTCAGGCTTTCTCACTTTCCCCCTAGTGAGGGTAGAGGCCATCTATTCGGTGCGTTATATTTAATTGTAATTTAGCCTAAGGAGTGCTCCAATTGTCTTTCTATTTTATGTATTTATTATAAAGTGTGATAATAATGTCAAAAGAATCATAAACCCTTGATTAAAAGGCTCTGCATTAAGAGATAATAGGACATGTAAGCTCTTTGCTTTGATTTATGGTATATGGAGAGGGATTGTTCAGTTTAGTACTCCTTTAAGAAATTAAGAATTCCAGAGCTTCTGCAGAAGACAACAGCCCACCCTGACCCTTCAAACAAGCCAGGAACCTTTACATCCACTGTGGCTTGTTAGTTTTGGAATTTTAATAACAATGTGAAAATTGAAGGTTTAAAACCCCCGATTTCACGTTTTTTCTTTCATTTGCTGCCCCAGTCAGTTTGTACTGCCTGTCCTGATTTTACCACAGGCTGGGATTTAATAATGTCATCATTAGTATAAATATGCTAATACACTCCAGATTTTCAACATCATATGCAATCATATGCCTTTGATAGGTGTAAGGGGAATACTAATATATTTCATTTAAACACTATCATCATTTTTTCTTTTTCCCCATAGGGACTGGTTGTGTTTCAACCTAGAAAAAAATCTGTATAAACAGCTGTTAAATATTCCAAGTATTTAGGTATTTATACAGTATGTATATGAATATATTTGACATTTAAAGTACAACTGTAGAATCACAGAATCAAATGTATCTTCGTGCAAAATAATTTTTTTGCAATTTACGTTTCTGTGGTTTAGTTAACAAATCTGCAGAGCATTTCTTAGCTAGCATGGATCAAAAGTAATCTTTGCAGTGCATTTCTTAGCTAGCTAGGCTTAAAATGTAAGACTGGAGAATTGAAACTGCAACCTTGTGTACTTGCTAAAAGAGAAGTTTTATACCCATAAGCCAACAAAGATATTATGAAAATGTGTACAAGTAGAGTCGTTATCTTTTGCTAGAAACATAATGGAAACAAAGTCTGGGGATTTTAACCTGTGACCTCATGTGCTGTGTGTTGCTAACACAAGCACTTTAGCAGGTAAGCCATTATAGTACATGCAAGGAACATAGGCACATTTAGAAGCTTTATCTTTTGCTAGAAACAAATTTTATGAAACAAATAAGTTTCCAGTAAATGTAACTGAATAGTTTGTATTGTGTCAGGAAGGCTGGGTATACTACAGGGTAACAAGCAGCTTTCAAAGTCTTATCAGGGACTTCCCTGAAGATTAAATTGGCTGTAAGTTGTACCAACAACATGGAATCCTACTTACAGAACATATGTCTCACATGTTCATAAATGCAACTTACTAGAGAAGAATCTTACAATGTAGAGGTGTTCTGGGGGAAAAAGCTTTCACATTAGGGGTTTTTAAATGTTAACTTTAGTTCCCCTTTAAGATAGTTTTATTATGTGTTTATAAAAATTATTCTACAGAATGTCTCCTAAAATCATTACAAAGAAATGAAAGGGAAAAAAAACAAATCACACATATTTTGCTAAAAAGAAACATTTAGAGGTTTCCATATGGGTGTGATTAACAGAGACCCAAAATTGTCAGAATTACAATTTTTACATTAGACCCCTTTTCATTGTCAAGTCATAATCAATCTCCAAAATATACGTTACAGGAAAATTAAGTCCCATAAAGCACATTGCTGCCAAAAACTTGTCTTAAACAATAGTATGTATTTCCAACACAGTTTGTTATACTTTATTCAAAACCACAATTAAACACATATATTGCCAAATGTACTTGTCAGAATTATATGGCATATTTCATTTAACTGATATTGCCAGTAAGATTATCCTATAAAGCAAAGCCCAGTGTCAATTTAATGTTTCAATGGTTCTTTTTCATTGAGTAATATTAATGTGTTTCTAAATTTTGGAAGAATAATTTTGCAAAGTTAAAAGCTAACTTTGGTCCAAAACTGGAATTGCTTTCCTGAGTATTTTTGCAATTTTTACATAGTTTTGAAGATATTTACATTTTTATGTGTGATCTAGTAGCACCAGATCCCCTTGCATTTCCTGCTCTGAAACCATGTGACATTCCCCTTTCCCCGTATCTCCTCGTGGTCCCCTAAGGCCCCTTCCTTTGCAGTCCCCTTAAAACCCCCCTTTCTCCTGCACTGAGCATGTGCCAACCGCAAATTAGAAGGAGGAACTAGTATTTGCAGATTCAGAACCTCCCACCCCATAACTTTCTGATCAGTGGTTTCTTCATATCTTGGGCTGTACAGTACATAGAGAGGTGGTTGATGGCTCATTTTAAAGTTATGAACCTGTCATTTAAAATAAACTTCTTTGGAGACCACAGTTTCCTTTAAATGTTTGGTAAATCCATACAAGTAGTCATTTTGTAAGAAATTGTTACCATTGTTTAATTGGAATGTAAAACTTGCCACACACTACAAACTTACCTCCTGATTTTCCTGCAACTATCGTAATAACAATTGCAAACATGACCTGGCAGGGAAATGTGGGAATGTTGGCAGGTAAAACTGCTGTTCCGCTCAACATTGCAATTGATATGACATTCCTCTCTGATTGAATATCGAATTAGTGGAATGTTGAGGTAATTTATGGCCAGCTTAAGAAAGATGTGTTGTTTATACTGTATATTAGAAGAGGGATTCTCAAACTTTCTGAGGTTGTGCTAATTT